>PVKC010052941.1:0-10204 GCA_004027635.1 Crocidura indochinensis
CATTGTTTACAAATAAGCCTGTGGGGTGGCTTTCATCTTTGATTTTAAAGAAAGAGTAACTGAGATCATATGTTATATGATTTTCTCAAAGTCACAACGTGATTTGCATCTCGTTTTCCTCACTTACCACTGCTGTTTCCTCAGTGTTCAAACTACACTGGACTTGTCTCTAGGCCCAGTAGACCCACTTCCTCTTTAAGATATTTTGCACAGTTCTTGCATATATTTGAAATTTTCTTTACTCTCATACTTTGCCTGACTAATTCCTTCTATCATCCAGAACTATATCAAACAAAAAGCACTGGTCTGGTTTTATTTCCATAAAGTCACCACTCCTTTTCCTTCATAGCTTCTATATACTTTCTTCAAATAACTCCTTTTGCAGTTAATTGATTCATTGTCTGAGAAGTAAGTGAAAATGGGATCTACATTTTTATCACTGTATTTCCAATAGTTAGACTAGCACAGTACACAGGGTAGTTCTTAACTGTGGTCATAGATGGATGAGTGAATGAATGATAGCCTAGTTACATATTTTTTCTATACTCGTTTTAGTTATTCCAAAAAGTAGGAATGTGAAAGCAACTCACAGGAGATAATGAATCTCTGTTATGCCATTTCAGTGAGGAGTATTTTCAGACAAAGGAGAAATGAGTTTACTGACAATATTTAGGGCTGGCATTTCTCAGAATTTCTGCTTTACTGTCAACTCCTATCAAAATAACTATGTAAACATTTCATTTTTTTTTATTAAATGAGTGTGTTCATTTCAGAGCAGCATTCAGATCTCTTACTAAGCCACCCGAGAAACCAAGTGACAATATGAGTCATCAAAAACATTAAGTTCACAGAATCGAGCACTTCCAAGAAAGCTTAAGTTTTATATGAAAATATATATGCTTAAAGAGAAAAGCACAAGTGATGTGAAGAAGCAGATGCCAGAGCAGTCATATTTCATGTCCTCCCCAAGGAAGGCAGTAAAATAGCATTCTCTCCTGACAGAAAAAGCCTGTAGAGGCAATGGTGACTCAATCTTCCGTGTGGTCTGACTGCAAACAGGGACAGTTGAAAGAACTAGACTCAGGATATGTAACAGTGCAAGGTTAAGCCTAGCCTGTGCTCAAAATGTTCATGCTCACACCCATAAATAATGTACGAGAGCTTGCAACCTCTATACAATATTCTAAGGAAAGTTATAGTGCTAGCCGAAAAGAATGCTTAAAATGGAATCCGGAAGAAATGATGGCTGAAAGTTGAAGGGAGGTCTGAAAACACTTGCCTGCAGACCTAGATCGTAATTAAAATATCTAGAATCTAACAAAAATTATAAAATTCCAAACTATAAGACAACCCCAATTGAGCAGAACTTTTCCTGGGACCGTAAAAGAAGACCTTGGAATTGAACAATTAGTTTTCCCAGAGCCTGTAGTTGATCTTCTGACAGGATGCTTCATGGGTACGGACACTCTGTTTTTAGGCCAAAGGTATTTCTTTTCTAATTTCCCCAATATTTTCTGTGCCTATGCAAAAAAGCAACAACAACAACAATAACAACAACCAAAAAAATTGCCACTCTCCCTTTTTTAAATTGTATTCGTATCTTCTAAATAGAGGATCCTACTCTTTTTCCATAGAACCTTGGGACATGAATTGCTTTGTTTTATCTTATATTTCTGCATCTTTCTACAAATTGAGAAAAGTGAAAAAGTGGATGGGGCCCAGGGGCCAAGTGGCCTCGGGTATATTGGTTGAGAAAAAAATAATGTCAAAACTAAATACCCAAGCCAGAATCAAAGACAGTAGAATCAAGAGACCCAAACTATGATAAGCTAAATACAAAATAGACCTGGCACACTAGTAGTCCTGGGGGCTAAGGATGGAGGTATGGAATGCACACTGGGAACTTTGGTGGAAGGAGATCAATGCTGGTGGTGGGTATGGCCCTAATTCACTATCACTGTGTGCTTGACATACAATTATGAAGAACTTGTAATTCATAATGGTCTCAATAAAATTTCAAATAAAAGAACCCAAAACTCCCCACTGTAGTCGGCTGGGTGCACTGCATTGAAGAAGCAATTCCATAAAGACTGTTCTTGGAAGGCTTGAAAGCAATAAGCCTTCATTGGATACAGCTCTCAGCCCAACTGAGTATCTTTCCATTATATCTGTATCCAGAAATATACCTTTGCATAATTGAATTTTCCTTTCATAGTTAGCTAGAGGTTCAGTGCAGAGGGTCTGAGGATATGATGCTGCTAAAGAGAAGATGCAAAAGGTACCATGCTGGAGATTACCCACCATGCCCTGGTGATGATGGGATGGCTCCAGAATCACACTCAAAAGTGCTCCAGGAAAAAAAAAATAGAAAGGGCCCGGGAGATAGCATGGAGGTAAGGCGTTTGCCTTTCATGCAAAAGGTCATCGGTTCGAATCCCGGTGCCCCATATGGTCCCCCGTGCCTGCCAGGAGCAATTTCTGAGCATGGAGCCAGGAGTAACCCCTGAGCACTGCAGGGTGTGACCCAAAAACAAAAAAGTTCTCCAGGGTTCTTCAAGCCTGCACACAGGGGAACTGAACATGTGATACTAGGAAGGAACAGGAGTTAGGAACATGCTAGGCAGGAACCTTACCACTGTACCATTTCTCGACTCTTTTTTTTGTCCCCCAATTCACAATACAGACCAGGCAAAGGGCCTGTGTTGAGGTGTATATGGGGGTGCATTTACTGTACCTCCTCTTTCTATACAGTCAGTGTAAAGAACACAGCCTGTGGTAAAAATTAGGAGGCCTTATCTTTTCTTTTCTGGGAGATGTACCATCTCCCAGCTCTTAATTAAGGTTTTCTTAGCATTGAAACTACAGGGACCATAAGCCAATATGCCTATACAGTACCTTGGAGTTTTATTATTATTATTAATTATTGTTATTAATTATTATTACTATTATTCCTAGGTTGTAATCACAGGCCAGAATTTGGAGGCAGCACCTACCATTTAGGAAAGAGTCAAGCATTTATTTAACAGGACTTATGGTAATCACCACTCCTTCAAGGAAGAAGATCCTAGAGATGTAAATTGAAAAAAATAATATGGGAACCCAAGTTTTACCAAAACCTAATACTGAAAAGGGAAATAAAGGTATGAGGCAGGACCCAGGAGATAGCATGGAGGTAAGGCGTTTGCCTTTCATGCAAAAGGTCATCAGTTCGAATCCCGGTGCCCCATATGGTCCCCCGTGCCTGCCAGGAGCAATTTCTGAGCATTGAGTCAGGAGTAACCCCTGAGCACTGCCGGTTGTGACCCAAAAACCAAAAAAAAATAGGTATGAGGCAAACCAATTAAAACTGCTTTTCAGTTATTATTAATAATAACTTTCAAGAAAGCCCATTTGGAATTGTTCACCTTGACTATCAAAGCAATTACTGTGGAGAAGACTTGATTGCAAAATCTAATCTTGGAAGATGAAATGAGTTAAGCTATGGCAGACACTATGAATGCTAAGCCTATTGTATGTCATGGACAATTGGTTCCAAATGATGGCTTTGGCTTTGGAGCTGTGTTTGGAAATACAGAAATGGCCTTGTGTCTAATAAAACCATCGCTAGTTGATTATTATATTAACATGTATTTCTATAGAAAGTAAGTTTACCTCCTTGGAATCTATTTTGTTATAATAATCAAAATATATGCTAATCCTTTATGTAGATCTGTGATGACAAGATTGATGTGTCTTTATATATGATATATTATGAAATTCCTGAATATCTAAAGCTTAAAAAAAAAAGTAGAGCCTCTGAACTCTTGATCTTTAGGAATGTCACAGAGGGTATTGTTCTTTACATTATTCTTTTAGTGAGAAACCTGTAAGAAACTTCCTTCTGGGATTAGTACACAAGGTAATTGTACCTCTTGAACAATTGGTCTATTTTTAAGTCCATCAACTCTGTGAACTATGGAATTATCCAGGTCATGATTTTTGAGTTAATTGTTAAAAAGACTCAGTGCTGACTTTTTGGTCTTATTGTAGTCAATGTTGAGCTGACTATAATATGCAATTAATATTCTTATCGTAGTGTTTGATTTGCTTTCCAACTCTAAATTATTTTTAATTGACTTTGATGTTTTGTTATGTTTTCTTGCTGTGTTTCAAGTTTGCTTTAAATGAACAATACTAGAAGCGACTTGCTGACAACCTGTTTCCATGTGCAGTAGGGTATTGAATAGACTGCTTTCTTTAAAAAAAGAAGAAGAAGAAAAGAAAAAGGGGGAAAAGAGTCTATTTTTAATCAAAAGACTAATAATGTAATCAGTTTAAGATTTGGAAAAAGCTAACCTCAATTCGTGTACTTATGTTTTTATTAGAACAGAATTTAAAATGAGAACATAATTCACAAATAATCTTAACAGTTGAAAATTAATGTTTCTTTCATTGCTGGGTTTTTTTTTTGGAGGGGGCTTATTTTTAATCTAAGAGTAGCAAAGAAAAGACTGAATTCAGAAATCCAGTGCAAATACAAATGAAGCATATTATGGGATTCCTAAAAACATTTGTCACAGAGATGGATCTCCAGTGAAAATATTTACTTTAATATCTTAACATTTTTACCCTGTGACATGTAGAAAGCATTTTTTTAAGTTCTATATCCCAAAGTAGCCACGAAACATTCCTCATATCACTATATATTTTGCAGCCTTTAAAACATGGTAGGATGAATTTAACAAGTTAGAATTAATGGGACATTTTTGTAAGTCATAATATTTGATAACTCACAGTGCTCCAATTTATTCATAGTTTGACTAAAAATAGTCCCTGGTTGAATAGGAGTATTTTAAATAAGCTTAGTAGGAAAAATTTAAACAAACATTCAATATGTTCCTTAAATTTTCCTTCCAAATTTCCATGATAGCAACATATTTATTTTTATTCTAACAGTTAATATTTTGAGGCAACAATGAATGATGGCTCCACAATTGATGTGACTACATTATAAGTTTTAGGTGAGTACCGTTGAAGGTTCGGAGGTGTCTATATTGCTTTCACTGAAAGTTCAACACCGGCCTTCACCATACATTCGACCCCATTATGTCTTTATACTGACTCTGTTTCTTCCTTTCTACTGGCAAAGCTAATTAATCTTACAGGCTATTTGGATCTAATATTTGTAAATATTTAAATATTAAATTTTAAATATTTTAAAAATAAAACCATTTTATTCTTTTTGCTCATTTGTTGGTTTGATTTCTCATTATGCCACCTATGAGTGGGATCATCCAGAGTTTGTCTTCTCTGGCTTATTTCACAAAGCAATGGTATGACAATGTTGTTGCAAAGGGTAGGTCGATTATTTTTCATGGAAGCTTAGTAATGTTCCCTTCTATGTGTGTCTCATCTCAATCTTTTCTAATCGTGAACTGACGGGCATATGTGTTGTTTCTAGTTCTTGGCCATTAAACACAATAGGTTTCACTAAACATGAGAGTGTGTGTATCTCAATAAATTACTGTTTATGTGTTTGGCAGGTAAATAGCACAGTGGGATTGGCTCAATCATATGGAATTTTGTACCAATATTTTAAGCATGTTTATTGTCACATAAGTTTTCTGTTTCAACATTGGGAATGTGTGATGGTTTTTATCTAGGTACATGTTCTCTTACTTGCCTTTTAATATAGTTGGTATAACGTTCTTCGTTGTCCAATGCAGCTTTTATATATGTGGAGTGTCATATGTGGACATGCAGGTAGTTTCAGTTCAGAAAACAGACCCAGATAAGGCCAGTTATAGAAAAAGCCTGTTTTGTAGAAGTGGCCTCAGATAGAAAACACAACCAGTAGAGTGAAAAGAAAGAGCAGAGAGCACAGGTAGAACCAGCAATGTAAAGGTTCAGAGAGAGAATACAAGGATTAAGGTAATCCCAAACCAAAGCCAAGTATAGTCCCTGAGTACCACTTGGTATGGCTCAAACTTCCAAAAAGAAATAGCAATGTTTCTTATTAAGTGGAGTTGTTTAAATTCAGCAGAAATCCAGGTTACTAAACAGCAATTACGAAAAACATATTTGCATAAAAGAAAACTGCTGGAGATGAAAATAAAAAAAAATTGTGAGTGAAATGAAATTAGAAAAGAGGAATTTGCTTGTTATGCAAATGTACTTTAAATTCTAAGGTGCAGCTGTGGACATATATCTTCTAAGGACTAAGTGGTGCCAATAAAAATGTTCTTCATGAACAGAAGACAGCACAGCAAGGAAGAGGGTGTTCGCTTTGTCTGAGGCTAATCCTGGGTTTAACCCCCTACACCATATAGGAGTAATCCTTGAGCATTGCCAGGTGCGGCCAAAGAACCAAATATATCCTTTTTCCTTCATGTGTAGTACTAAGTTTTTTATTTTAGCAAACTGAATTTTTCAAAATGGAGATTTTTTTAATTACAAATAAGAACCAGAAATATCAATTTTCACTTAAAACTCATTCTGAATCACTGTTTTAAAAAATCTCTTTATATTGGCACTGAGTGATAACACAGCAGAAGAGCACACAGCCATCCCGGGTTTGATCCCCAGCATCCCATATGGTGCCCTGAGCCGGCCAGATGCAATTTTAAAGTACAAAGCCAGAAGTAACCCCTGCGTGCAGCTGGGTGTGGCCCAACTCCCCCAAATCTCTTTATATTGCATTTAGAAATTAGATTAAGAATAAGTAGTCTGAAATTATCTCTAAACCCCTATTGTCCCAGTAGACTATTATGCAAATTTTTCAGGCTTAATTTCTCCTAGAAACTTTAATATTTTTGTCTGAAATTGGTGTGAGTGGTCATTTAATGACTATTAACAGTCATTTTCATTGGTAGAGCTATATATTGATATAAAGTACTGTGAGATTGTTTTAGTCTATATTTTATTGTCTTATTGATTTGGGAGATCAACATGGCGGAGATAGATGAAAGCTTTGAAAAAGTTAAACACTATGGGTTGTTACAGAGAAAGTGAAATTAGAGTTACCCATGACATTGGTTGCTAATTATAACAATCATCTTCCTAGATAACAGGAGGATAATGATAGTCAATCAAGAGTAAGTACTCACAATTTCCTCCCCAGGTTCCACAGCCCCAGCCCACCCAACCCTGGAGTCTTTCTCCAATCAGGATTCGAATTGTTCTTCTTTAAATTAGTTGAAAGTGGTTCATCCTTTAACCCTTTCCTATCACCCAAGAGCTTTTTGAAGATTAAGTCATCTGACTTAATTTTTTAAATTGACAAGAAAGAGGAAAGGAGAAAAGGGACATGCCAGAGAATAAGATACACATGATAAATAAAAGCAAACTCAGAAAACTATTATATGTTCGTATAATAAATAAAATAAAGTAGGATAAAGGCCTATGATGAGTTGACTTAGGCTATGTTGATAATTCCTTGTGCTTAATATACAGAATTTTTTTTCTTTTTCTTTCTTTTGTTCTTTCTTTCTTTCTTTGCTTCTTTCTTCTTTCTTTTTTATTTATTTATTTTTAGTCTTTAGGTCACATCTGGTGATGTTCAGGGGTTACTCCTATGCAGAATTTCTAACCTTTATCTTTTTTTGGGGGGGGGTTTCTTGGTTTTTGGGTCACACCCAGTGGTGCTCAGGGGTTACTCCTGGCTGTCTGCTCAGAAATAGCTCCCAGCAGGCACGGGGGACCATATGGGACACCAGGATTCAAACCAACCACCTTTGGTCTTGGATCTGCTGCTTGCAAGGCAAACACCGCTGTGCTATCTCTCCGGGCCACTAACCTTTATCTTAAACCTACAATATGTCTGAAGCCAGTTTCAAAGCTACTTTGTTTTGTGGGAAGGGGAAAAATGGGGTGTCTGAGCTATTTCTGGAAGTTATCAGTGCTTCTTCCTTGCTTCCTTTGCTCAGGGATCACTCTTAGAGGTACTTGGGTTAATCATACGTGATGCAAGGAATAAAACCAATGTCAGTGACGTGCAAGACAAGTGCCTCACTGTACTATCCTGCTAGCGTTCAATACCAACTTTTCACTAAAAAGCCAACTGTGAAGTCACAATTATAAAAGACTAGACAAACAGTACTCTAAAGATTATCTCAATTTCTCAGTACAACTTTCATGTACGATTATATATATATGAATTATGTCTCCAAAATGTATGCTCAATATTCATATGCTTGTTAATAATAAAAGCTGTTAAGCGTTCAGCTAAAATTAAATGAAATACCTTTTACAAGGAAAAGATCATCCTGTATAATACCATGATGTATTAACTGGGGAAAATCTGTGAAGTCTGATTTTGGGTTGATAAGACACATCACAGACATTGAAAACATAAGGCAGAATGCCATAAACACTTAGCAGGGATTCTCATTGTGCAAAGAAGTAAATTTCAATTATATCATAATAGAATTTGAGGAAAACAATAAGAACATTTCAATATATCAGGAAAAAAATCTGCAGAGAGTGAAAAGATTTTAGATAGAATTTTGAAGAAAACAATAAGAATTTTTCATCATGTCAGAAAAAATTATACTGAGTGAGAGAATTTAGGTTTTTGAATCACTGTCATTCTTTTTTTTGTTTTTTTTTTGTTTTGTTTTGCTTTGTTTTTTTGTTTTTGGGTCACACCCGGCAGTGCTCAGGGGTTACTCCTGACTCCATGCTCAGAAATTGCTCCTGGCAGGCACGGGGGACCATATGGGGCACCGGGATTCGAACCGATGACCTTTTGCATGAAAGGCAAACGCCTTACCTCCATGCTATCTCCCGGGCCCCATCACTGTCATTCTTTTCCATTGCCATCATTGTGAACAGTATTGTCAGGATGTATTTTTAAAACTGTCCCATTGTCTCTATAATATATATTCTGGAACTTTATTTGCTGGAACATTTCAAGTTAAAATCATTCTAGAAGGAAGGTGAGTGTCTTGCATAGTTAAGAGTTTTCTTAGTAGTTAAAAATTATAATGGGGGGGGGTGAAGCAGTGGCACAAGCAGTACGCACTAACTTAGGACAGACCTTGGTTCGATCCCGGCGTACCATATTGTCCCCCCAGCCAGGAGCGATTTCTGAGCACATAGCCAGGAGTAAGCCCTGAGTGTCACTGGGTGTGGTCCAAAAACAAAAAACAAAAAACAAAAACAAACAAAAAAAACACGAAAAATAAAAGAAAACAAAAAGCAAAAAGTCATAACGGACTTAAAACTTAAACATCTTGGGCAAGAATTAAGATATTTACTGAGCATGCAACTGACTCTAGTTGGATTCCAAGCACTGTTTGGTCCCTTGAGTATTTCTATGAGTAGCCCCCAAGCAATTATGGATGTAGTACTAAAACAATAAACTACTGATACTATCCCTCAATCTCTAGGACTGATGTGGACTAGCTTCGATCAGGGCACCAGGACTTTGGGTTTATCTGTTCATTTGTTTATTTTGGGGCCATCCTCAGTGGTGCTCAGGGCTACTCCTGGCTGAGTTCAGGAATCAATCCTAGTGGGTCTCTGGGACCATATAGGATGCTGAAAAGCAAACTCAGTCCCAATATGTGCAAGACAAGTATTCTTCCCACTGTACTATCCCTCTGGTCCCATGTCACCAGGACATTAAAGCAAACAAACACAGACAAAAACAAAACAAAGAAAAGTATACATCTGGGCCGGAGTGGTAGTGTAAGCAGTAGGGCATTTGCTTTGCATGTGCTACCCTAGGATAGACTGAAGTTCGATCCCCTGGTGTCCCATATGGTTCCCCAAGCGAGGAGTAATTTCTGAGTGCCAGGAGTAACTCCTTAGTGTCACCGGGTGTGGCCCAACAGCCCCCCCCAAAAAAAAAAAACAACAAGAACAACAACAAAAGAAAATTACACACCTTGGAACTCCTCTTTTAAGAAAAAAAATTATAGATATGAAATTAGGGATAAAAATGTTTATTTGGAATAAAAAATAAACCACAATAGTTTTTAAAATGTAAAGTTTGATAAATTTATAAACACTATAACTTAAGGAAATCATTCATGCCATTTAAGTAGTCTGACAAACTCACCTCTATAATGAGTTAGACCACATGTTTTAGATTCAACCACTCTGGACTCCTCTATAAAGAGACTGGATAGCTAATTAAGTTTCTCTTGTAGCATGGTTAATCATAATCTATGTTCTTTCTATTATTGAAAGTTTAAAGATGAGTCTTAAGGGACTAAGGGTA
>PVKC010052942.1:0-10197 GCA_004027635.1 Crocidura indochinensis
AATTCTGGTGTCCCATATGGTCTCCCGTGCCCGCCATTAGCTATTTCTGAGCAGATTGCCAGGAGTAACTCTGAGCACTGCAGGGTGTGGCCCAAAAAACAAAAACAAAACCAAACCAAACCAAACCAAACAAACAAAAAACAACCCCATTCACATCAGTGTCACACAAACTCAAATATCTTGGAGTCAACTTAACTAAAGATGTGAAGGACCTATATAAAGAAAATTATAAAACCCTGCCTCCAAGAAATCAGAGAGGACAAGCATAAATGGAAACACCCTGCTTATTGATAAGTAAGTTTAACATTATTAAAATGGCAAATTTCCCCAAAGCATTGTACAGATTTAGTGCGATCCCTCTAAAGATAACCATGTCTTTCTTCAAAGAAGTGGATCAAACACTCCTGAAATTCATTTGGAACAATAAACACCCATGAATAGCTAAAGCAATCTTTAGGAAAAAGAATATGGGAGGCATACTTTCCCCAATTTCAAATTGTATTACAAAGCAATATTTATCAAAACAGCATGGTATTGGAATAAAGACAGGTCCTCAGATCAGAAGAATAGGCTAGGCTTGAGTATTCAAAGAATGTTCCCTAGACATACAATCATTTAATTTTTATAAATGGAAAGAAATACAAAATGAAGCAAAGTAAGACTCTTCAACAATTGGTGTTGGAACAACTGGTTAGCCACTTGCAAAAAAAAGTGAACTCAGACTTCCAGCTAACACCATCTATGAAGGTGAAATCCAAATGATTAAAGACCTTGATATCAGACCTGAAACTGTAAGGTATATAGAACAACACATAGGCAAATGACATTAAGACTAAAGGCATCATTAAGGAGAAAATAGCACTCTCCAAAAAAATGGAAGCAGAAATAAACAAATGGGTATATATTAAGCTGAGAAGCTTCTGCATCTCAAAGGAAATAATGCCTAGGATACAAGAGCAACCCACTAAATAGGAGGAATAATTCACCCAATATCCATCAGATAAGTGTATTATATTCAAAAATACAAGACTCTGACAGAACTTTATAAGAATAAAACATCTAATCCCATTATCAAAGGGTGAGTGAACAGACACTTTGTCAAAGAAGAAATACATAAAAATGCTCCATATCACTAATCATCAGGGATATGCAAATCAAAACAACATTGAAGTACTATCTTACACCACAAAGACTGGCACACATCACAAAGAATTGAGCAAGCAGTGTTGGTGGGATTGTGGAGAGAAAGGAACTCTTATTCACTGCTGGCGGGAATGCTGTTTAGTCCAACCTTTATGGAAAACAATATTGAGATTCCTCAAAAAACTGGAAATAGAGCTTCTATATGATCCAGCTATTCCACTCCTACAGATATAACCTAGGATACAAAAATGCAATTCAAAAATCCCTTCCTCGCACAATTATTAACTGCTGTGCTATTTATAATAGTCAAACTCGGGAAACAACCAAGATGCCCTTAAACAGAGGAGAGGCTAAAGATAGTGTGGTACATATACACAATGGAATATTATGCAGCCATCAGGAGAGACGAAGTAATAAAATTTTCCTATATATGAATGTACATGGAATCTATTATGCTGAATGAAATAAGTCAGAGGGAAAGTGATAGACACAGAATTGTCTCACTCATCTATGAGTTTAAAAAAAACATAAAGACATTAATGTAGTAATTCCAGAGACAATTAAAGGAAGGGCCAGAAGAATCAGCCCACAAAATGAAGCTCACCAGAAAGAGTAATGAGTGCTGTTAGGGAAATAACTACATTAACAACTAGCATGACAAAGTTAATGTATGAGAGAAGTAGAATGCCTGTCTTGAATACAGGCAGGGGTGGGAGAGAAGAGAGATCATGGGCATCAGTGGTAATGTTGCACTTATGAAGGGGAGTGTTCTGTTTATGACTGAAACCCAACTACAATTATCCTTGTAATTGTGGTACTTAAATGAAAATTTTAGAATAAAAAATAAATTGAGGGAAAAATTCGATGTTACCAGGACCCAAAAGTTGTATGAAATTAAGTAGAAATAAAAAATGATCAGACTTAAACACCAAACCGAAAGTCAACAACAATAGAATAGATATTCAATCTACAACAAGCTATACACAGAGGGGATCCGTTTTACTATTATCTGGGGGTCAAAGGAGGAAAATATGACTCCATGCTGGGGAAAGGGGTTGAGGGAGCACAATTGTGGTTGGGATGCCCTTTATTTGTTGCCACTCTGTACATTAAATATTACTGTGAAAGATTTGTAATCGCTTTGGTCACAATAAAAATTATTGTGAAAATTTGCTGTTAATATTTTACTAATATGGGGCAATAAATATATAATTGAAGTATTAAACTATAGGTGAAAGTTCACTTGCAAGGCCAGGATTCTTAATCAAACATTTTATATTGTGACCAAGCCTCTTTTCAGTAATATAAAACATTTCTGATTATTTTTAGGGTGGGATTTATGGAGGACACACTTGATAATATTCGGGGATTACTCCTGGTTCTTCACTGAGGAACAACTCTGGGAATCTCAGGTGATTATTAGGATTAAAGCAAATTTCGTTGTGTGGAAGGCAGGCCCGAAAACTTCTGCTCCCTCTCTTTCACTGTCCTTTTTTTCTTTATCTTATTGGAGGCTTTTCTTTTTTAGGAGTCTGGTTTGAACAAGGAATCAAAATATTATTTCCAAATGATATTTGTGCTCCTTCATTTATTTTGGCATATTTACAATAATGAGGATCTGTCTGGAAACAACCCAAGTTTCAAAAACAAATGAGTAAATAGGAGAAAATCTGGTGTGTGTATGTTTGTATGTATGTTTCGAATAGCATGTTGTTTAGCTGAAAGAAATGATCAAATAATGCAATTTGTCACTACACACATAGAATTAGAGGATAGTATATAGAGGTAAGTCAGTTAGAAGAAGAGGGACAAATATAAAATTATTATTTTTAATATGTAGCATAACAGAACCTAAGAAAGGCTACCAAACTGAATTTACCAAAGAGGGGATTAGTTAGATGGAAAGACCATTTGAACTTTGTTATAGGAAATGTTGGAAGGAATATTGATTGGGCGTGGTGTTAGAATAATGTTTTTATGTTATTCTATCATAGGTAGAATTATAAATCTTGGTGATTGTGGGTTTGAACTTAGACCATTTATTTAGGATATATTCTATGAGTGAGTATTATAGACTGATAAGTTTCGGCTATCTTTAATTGCCTGCCCCAGGTGTACTCTAGCAATAGATCAAATGAGAAAGAATATCAAATAAGGCAATTGGTGTCCCACCAAATGGCTGATTTGTGTCAGGAGATTGCTGTCTGAGGAAGGTGTCTGAGGAAGGTGGTCTAAGCTTCTAAACTAGAACAAAAATAATTTTCAGAAATACCAGACTTGGATTCAAATGAAATTCAATCAGCTTCTGTGGATAGAGTGGCAGAGACTGCTTTTTGTAGAGGTCACTTTTAGTCAGCTTATCTAATATCTCTGTCAACTGTTCTTCACTGGCATAACATTCAAATATTGGACTATATAGAATTTTTTATTCCAGTATCCTTAAGACCAAAATGTTGGAATCAAGCTCCAAGCCTTTATGGCTAAGGAGAATGTGACCACAGCAAAAACCATGAGTTTGACTCAGTGTGTATGCTTGAAGAGGCAGTACTTTTAAACATTTGTGTGAGCCCATCTGAGGATTCACCTGAGAAATGTGGAAACCGTTGTCAGATTTAGATTTACACTCCCTATCACAGAGAAGAAGGAAAAACAGATGGCACATGGTTGGAGTTGGAGGCAATCAGGGAGCAGGGTGCTAGGTAAACTAAGGGCTCACCTAGGAAAGTATGCAAATGAGTTTGAATTATATTCATTCTCAAACTGCTTACATGATAGTAAAAAGGCAGTTCCTTATCATAACAATGTCAGTGAGTGAGGGAAGTCTGGAATACAGGCAGGGGGTGGGGGAGGGAAGAAATGGGGCAGTGGTGATGGAAAAGTTGCAAGGTGAAGGAGGTGTTCTTTTTATGACTAAAACCCAACAACAATTATGTTTGTAATCAAAGTGCTTAAATAAATTATTATACTAAAAAAAAAACCAAAAAGGCAGTTCTTGATTAATAAAGGATATGTCAAACAAGAAACATATAGAGAAAATTTTTATTTTATTTTATTTAGTTTTTGGGTCACATCCAGCAGTGCTCAGGGGTTACTCTTGGCTGTACACTCAGAAAGCATTCCTGCAGACTCGGGGGACTATATGGGATGCTGGGATTTGAACCACCATCCTTCTGAATGTAAGGCAAGTGCCCTATGTCCATGCTATCTCTCTGCCCCCCTACTTTCATGTTTTAACATTAAACATATTTGTCTATAATTATTTTTATTATATTTTGGTGTGTGTCTGCCTTTTCATTTTACGCTAATTCTCCATCTAAAGATATATATCTTATATATTACTTAATTAATAACATATTTCAAGTGTGTGCAATTGAGCTATTGTTGTTTAATGTTGTAGGACATTTTGTGTTTTTGATTTTGGGCCACACCAGCTGGTGCTAAAGGGCTACTCCTGGCTTGTGCCGAGGAATCACTGGATAGGCTCAGAGTACCATATTTATGGCAGGGATCAAACCAGGGTTGTCCGCATGCAAGGCAAATGCCCTACTCTCTGTGCTATCACCCTGGTTCCCGATGTTACAGATTTTATCTTGATTTTTGGGTCACACCCGGCAGCGTCAGGGGTTACTTCTGGCTCTATGTTCAGAAATCGCTCCTGGCAGGCTCGGGGAACAATATGGGATGCCAGGATTCAAACCACCGTCCTTCTGCGTTTAAGGCAAATGCCATACCGCTGTGCTATCTCTCCGGCCCTTAATGTTACAGATTTTAATTGTGGTATTTGTGCTGTCCATGAGATATATCTATCCTTATTAAATGCCAGAACACCAAAAAAGGCCAAAAAAAAAGCAATGTATAGGATTGTATTAGCTTTGACTTAAACAAAAGAAGATAATTTACGTTCATGAATTTGCAGATGGCATAGGTCTGAAAGTTCAACTCCTGATGTGAGCCCACTGCTATCAAAAGACCCAGAGAAGCATATAGTTAGATTATACTTACTTCTTTATGTAATATTCAACTAAAAGTTCTCATTGAAGATTAAAAAATGATGTGATTGTAGGTAAGAGCTGAAACCCTGAAACCCTCAGAGGCACATATAAAAATACTATGATTAATGCATAAAAGTTACTAAGAGCTCAGTAAATTATGAAACGGAATCTGCCTTAGTCTTAATTTTAGTCTACAGATTGGTTTTCTCCAGTGTAAAGTTCTCTTCAAAAAATGTCACTAAGTTTGTGGAAAACCTCCAGCTTTTATTATTTACCTACACTAAAGTGAGCATTGTGCTAGGTGTCAGTTAACATCGCAGTGAATCAAACAATCCTGATTTCAAGTAAATCATTTACTTCCACGATAAATGAGATATAAAGAAATGTTAGTGGTTTAAGAAAAAAGTGGAAATACTATAGCTTATATTTGTACAAATACTTTCTGACTGCTCTTTTCAAAGAAGAAGACAAATATGGTAATTTGTTAGAGGACTGCTGTAATTCTAATAAAACAAAAGAAGATGGGAGGCATTGCATTTCACAACTTTGAACAGCATTACAAAGTTGTAATAATCAAGGCTTCCTGTACTTTGCTAGTGGTAGACCAATAAATTAATAGACCAATCGATCAGAATTGAAAGTATCAAGTTTGGTATCTAGATTTTAGGCCAACTAACTATTACAAAGAAACTAAATAACATGATTCAGAATAAATAAAATATCAACGCATAGTGTAGAATAACTGGATAGGCACATCTTAAAAAGTAAAATTAGAACCGTACTTCTCACACTTTATAAAAATAAAGTCAAAGTATATTTTAGAGAAGCCATTTTGGCTGTACCCAGGTGAAGGGAGAGAATCTGAGATGGGGACCTAGAGTGGTGGAACACGCTTCCTGTTAGGATGCTCTCCTATTTAAGTAATGCCAACAAAGAACATATAAAACACTACACTACAACCATGAACATGAGGATATAATGCATGCCTCCACCATGCTTAGAAAATAAAGATTTTACCTCCAATGACCCAAAAAGTACCAACCAACTATTTAGCCTCTCAGATAAGGACGTTAGGGAAGAAATATGGAGGATGTTCATAGAACTCACAGAAAGCATGAAATGAATTGAACATTCCACAAATAATAATCAAGAGCATATGAGGACAGATGAGAAAACTTCAAACTAAAACAACAAGGCTGAAAAACTTGGTAGGTGAAATGAGAACCTCTATCAATAATATCAGAGGCTGAAGACAGAATCAGTGACCAGGAAGATGAGACATATAAAGTATTATATACAACGGAAGAGACTGAGAAGAGTCTCAAAACAATTGATCTGACAATGAGAAAAGTTCTGAGAGAATGTGAGCATACAAAAATAGAAGTCTTTG
The DNA here is from genome assembly GCA_004027635.1 of Crocidura indochinensis. Taxonomy (NCBI): domain Eukaryota; kingdom Metazoa; phylum Chordata; class Mammalia; order Eulipotyphla; family Soricidae; genus Crocidura; species Crocidura indochinensis. The sequence continues at coordinate 6,526 of PVKC010052942.1, forward strand.
ATAAATTCAAGAAAAGCAACATTGGAATTATTTTTTAGATTCTCTAATAAGAACTTAATTTTTAATAGTATAATTATTTAAACACCATGATTACAAACATGATTGTAGTTGGGTTTCAGTCATAAAAAGAACACCCCCCTTCACCAATGCAACCTTCCCATTACCAATGCTTCTAACTCCTCCCTCCCCCAACCCCGCATATATTTAAGTATTCAAGACAGGCTTTCTACATCAATCACTCACTGACATTGTTTTGATAGTTAATGTATTTATTTCTCTAATTGCACTCACCCCTTATTGTGGTGAGCTTCATATCTTGAGCCACTCCTTTTGGCCCTCATCTCTGGGAATTATTTAAATGTTTTTTATATATTAAAACCCATATATGAGTGAGACTATTCTGGGTGTCTCTCTCTCTCCCCTCTGACTTATTTCACTCAGCCTAATAGATTCCATATACATCCTTGTATAGAAAAATTTTCATGACTTCATTTCTCCTGACGACTGCATAATATTCCAACGTATATATGTACCACAGTATCTTTAGTCATTTCTTTGTTGGAGGGCATCTTGGTTGTTTCCAGATTTTGGCTATTATAAATAGCACAGAAATTAACATAGATGTGAGGAAGGAATTTTTGAATTGTAATTTTGTGCTCCTAGGTTATAACTGTAGGAGTAGCATAGCTGGATCATATAGGAGGACTATTTCCAGTTTTTTGAGGAATCTCCGTATTGTTTTCCATAAAGTCTGGACTGGACAGCATTCCCACCAGCAGTGAATAAGTGTTCCTTTCTCTCCACAACCCTACCAACACTGCTTGCTCACATTCTTTGTGATGTGTGCCTGTCTCTGTGGTGTGAGATGGTACCTCAATGTTCTTTTGATTTGGATCTCCCTGATGATTAATGATGTGGAGCATTTTTCATGTACCTTTTGGCCATTTGTATTTCTTCCTTGAGAAATTGCTAATTTCTTCTCCCCATTTTTGATGAGGGATTTTTTTTCTTGTTGTTCTGTCACTACATTGTGTATCTTTGATATTAGCCTCTTATCTGAAGAATATTGGGTGAATAGCTTCTCCAATTCTGTGGGTGGCTTTTGTATCCTAGGCATTATTTCCTTTGAGGTACATAAGCTTCTTAGCTTAAAATAGTCCCATAGTTGACACAACTGATCATAATACATTTGTTTCAAGATGACCGAAATCAGTGTTATTAAAAAATACTAAATAGAAAGAAAATCTAAAAACATGGAGGGAAAAGGAAAGAAGGAAAAGTTTAGTAGCAAGTAGTTTTGTGAAAATTATTTATCACAAATTAACTCCTTAAAGCAATAGCAGAGTTATTAAGCTTTTTTTCTTTTTCTTTTTTAAGGATAAGGTTTAAAGAAATAGTTTAAAAGAAAAGGCTTGAGAGTGGCAATTGTTGTTCTTTGTATAGGCATAGCAAAATATGGGAAAGAAAGAAAAAGCCTTGGCCTAATTACAAGGAGACCTTACTTCTGAAGTATTCTGAAATAAGACCAACTCTGGGCTACAGGTATACTAGGTTGTCCTACCCCTGAGTCATTTTCTGTGGTCCCAGTAAAATTTTTTTGCTCAAAAGCTATTGTTGGTGTTAGGTTTCTTTGGATACAGATCCTTGTTTCTGTGCATATCCTACATAGAAGTCAGGATGATGTGAATCATCCTCTAGTTTCACCTCACCGTTAGAGGGCAATGCAGAGAGCTCTACCCTGAAAATAGGTTGTTGCTTTTGTTAAATTTTCTGGGTATTACAAGAACCCTCTTTGGAGTAAGTCGATGCCAGGGCAGTGGGAGGGTCTTCCCTGACAGCAGTTTGTTTTTTGGTGATGTTATAGACAGACGTGGTTGATTTTGTTAATGGTATCCATGGTTAAGGAGTGAATGGACAATGCCCGTTCTTCAGAGGCCTAAGCCAACTCATTATGCTAATGATCAGGGTGTAAGACCCCACTGCACTACAAAATTTGTGTATTCCTATCTCTATTAGATAAGAACTTGTTTGCATATGTAATATTTTCCCATATTTATTTATAAAAGTTTTATTTTGAGCAAGTGAATTACATATCTTTCACAGTAACATTTTAAGTACATAGTAATATTGAATCAGGGGAATTCCCACCACCAAAGTTGTTCTCCCACCACCCCTAATTTTTGCATGTAAAGCAAGTTCTTGTTGACAATAATATTTTAGGTACATTTTAACTTAATATCAGGGGGATTCCCATCACCGAATTGTTCTCCCTACCCCTCCGTTCCCATTCTACCTCCCATATCTACCTCCCTCAGCCCCAGGCCTGCAAGAGTACATGGTCTTCTCCGTGCCTAACTTGCTGCTTAGTGGTCTTGATACACTTGTGTGGTCTTGATAGCTCCCTTATTTCCTCCTGTAACTGGGAGTTGGGACTAGATAGATCAAGTTACATGGTTTTGTTTGAAGAAGGGAAAGAAATACACTGGAGTAAAAATCAAATACACCGAAAATGGGCGGGGTCCTTCTAGAGGCTCTCATCCTCGGTTTGAGAGACGAAGGGAAAATGGTGAATCACTCCAGCAGTCCAAAAAGAAGTGTCAAATAAAATAATATATACAATGAGCATTTCAACAATAAAGGTAAGCACCACATAAAGCCATGATCTTGAGATAAAAACATGACAGAGCACATAAAGAAATGAAGAGAAAGGAAGAATATATATTATACATATATTATTATATATTATATAAATGGAGACAACAACTTCAATAACCACACCAAAACAAAGAAATCAACAAAAGCTAGAGAGATAAATAAAAAAAGGGAGAAAATTATTTTGTGCTATTTTTTCCCTCCTGCACAGGCACAGTAATTATTGGGGTCATTCAAAGAGGAATTCCCCTGGCCTAAGAGATACAGGTTTTCTCCGCCCTTAGAGTATATTGTCATGGAATTAACTATAGACTTTGTACAGGTTCATTTATTTTCCCCTTGGTTCTTTCGTGCTGTTTGGAAGACTTGCTCCATCCTGGGTGATAAAATCAGACCTCTGTATCTTAAGATCTCGGTATCTACACAAGTCAAGGGGTAGAACTTTATGATGAAGTTTTTCATTGTGATTCTAGACGTTCTGCTCCCTCAGTGTCATTTTAATCCGTCTTCTGTGTTTGGTGGTTTTGGTCTTTGCATTGATCCTAGGATGTTTTCAAAAGACCCATTCCATTGCAATTGTCCCAGACAGACCTTTGGAACTGGGGATCATGGTTGTTGTGCAGGCCATAGCTCAAATTCTAGACTATGGCTTTTTTATTGGTTACAGGATGCATACAGTCTGGTCATGGTTCTATCAGTCAGTCATCTGTAGATTGCAATCTTGACTTTTGGACAGACGAAAGGGTGACAAGTCTTCTGATTTTGTCTTATCATTAGCTGGTGGTCTTAGGTCAAGTTGTTCCCATTTTCCTCATTGTCAGGATATCCTATTAGAGTTGGCACTTGATGGTGTCCTAGCAGTATTAAGGATGTCCCAGACGGGATTTGTTTCCTGTAGTTGTTGTGAAAAACTGTCATTTCTATGTCTGGGATCCAGGGTTCAAGGCTGGACAGATGATATCTAATCACCTGGGGTCTAAGTTGGGTCCACATGACATATTTTCAGGGTGGGAGATGTCC
>PVKC010052943.1:0-10195 GCA_004027635.1 Crocidura indochinensis
GATGCCAAGAATTGAACTAAATACTCCCTTTTACAATTCAAGTGCTCAATCCACTGAGCTGTTTCCCTCAGTTGTAAGATATTCTTATTTCTGGATATGCATCAAGAGATTTAAAATCAGAGGCTCAATATTGCTTTTTCTTTTTAAAACATTTACAAAAACATCCTTTCATGAGACCCATGACACATTAGTCGAGTAGTAAGTTACTAGGGGCAAATTACATTTTCAAACTGTAATTTTCTGAAGCGGTCATTTAATTATAAAACAAAAATCATTTTATATTATTTATTGATATTCTAATTATATTTTGGCAGTGTGATTCACAATATTGTTAATAGCTGAGCTTCATTCATAATAAAATCACTCACCACATCCTCCCCAAGAATATACACTTTCCCCCACTAATTGTCCCCAGTGGCTCCCTCTCTTCTTTAGTCTCATTCCCATTCCTCTTTTGTGGTAAATGATACAAATAGATCAATTGTTCACTTACCTGACAAATGATCTCTCAAGCACCTGCTTAATCAGTGCTGAGCACAGAGCTGGGAGAGAAAACTTTAAGCCTCTATTTATTATCCAACACTTCCTTCTCACCCCAAAGAGTATCTTAGATGGACTCAAAAATCCAATTTTATTGTATTATTAAAAATAATATCTAATTTAGAACATGGGAACAAAGGAAGAGAGAAGTAAAAAAACCTAAAATACTTACAAAAATAATTTCTCAAATATCAACTAAAATAATCTTCATTGACTGTAAGTTGCTTAAATAATATTTGTAGTACCAAGGGAAATAATTCCATTGGCTAATAAGTACTACTGCTTTTAGAACTAGAAGATACAGTTTATATTTTTTCCAAAGAAAAGTTAATTTATTTAAGTGAAACCACTTGGAGAGGCATGTAGTATACCTGGAGTAAGAAACAAGTTTAATTAAATAGGGACTGAGTTGAATAATATTGGATTTATGAATCAAAATTTTCTATTATAATGAAATTACAATCAGATAAGTTGTCCTGATACTTTAGACATTTGTAGAAAGAAATAGTTTACTTGGTACAGGAAGAGAAAGACATCCAAAAATATTAATCAAGGACATTCAATCAACAGAATATTTTAGGAGTGTCAGAAACTTATAATGATATTCAGTTTAGAATTTAGATACAAACAAGAGGTTTTTTTTTTTTGAAAGAAGGATCCCAGAAAGCTGAACTTGAAAAATATTTAAAACAAGCAAACAAAGCCAAAACCCTTCAGGAAAGAAGAAATAATAAAGCTTAGAGTGATTGGCCCTTGCATCTAAGATCCTAGCACTATCAGAAGTGATCCCTGAATGTAGAGCCAGAAGTAAACCCGAAGCACTGCCAGATGTACCCCAATAAACAAACAAACAAATTAATAAAAATAGCTTAAGTCATTCCCGGTGATTAAATTCACATTTATTTTTATGTATACAGAGAATTCCAGGTCAAGACAATTGTGAAAATTATATATAATTACCTTGCAATTTATTAAAGTTGCATGTATATTCTAAAGTCATTCTGTTTTTTTCCTCTATACTGAAGAAGCCCATGTTATCTCTCGAACATATATGTGTTCATTTATCTTCTCACACATCTTTCTAATTTTTTCAATACAATGCCTTTGTTTCACTGAAAATGATAAATAATAAAAACATAATATTGGGAACAGAACATGGGAATGGAGACATGAGGCTTTTATGAACATTGAAGAGACAAGTGGACCTGATATTGTAAAAAAGATAAAGCTGAAGCAATATTATTTTATTTCTCTAAAGCAAGTAGGTGAATGGAGCAGAGCTAACAAACTAAAAGAATAAAAGGAAAGCTCTCTATACCTTGAAGAAATGAGAAAAAATATGTCTAGTTCCTATATCATTGAAAATTTCTTAACACTCTTAAGAGATATAAAATTAATAAACATATTAATTATTAAAATTGAAAGTCAAAAGAACCACTCAAAAATTAAAATAAAATGAAAGGGAATAACTAGTCAACTTACAAGCTTTATCTGCCAATTACAAGCTAGATGGTGGAGTTGAAGCCAAGAATTAATATTTATCTGCCAAGAAGATGAGGCAAATATTTAAAGAGATTTCTATGGGATTATTGCAAATAGGGGAGACTAAATTTATGGCTAATAAAGAAAAAGAAGAATTGAGAGAAATCTAGCCTTATTTTTAAAAACTTCGATTTTAATTAACCATGTCAAAATTTCAGAGAAATTAGGAATCTTAGTCACACACTAAAGATAAATAAGCAAGAACAGAATCTGAAAATCATCTAAAAAATTGACTAGTTTAAGTTGACCTATACCAATACCTATTAAATCCTAACTTAAGAAGAATGCTTATATCCAGAATAATCTTCTCTGTTTTACACACAATCTCTAGTTGTTTTTATCAAAAAAAGCAAACAATTTAAACATGGCCAAAATGTAGAAAAGAAAAAAAGTACAATTAATTGGACTCGGAGATCAAAATATATTGAAAACATTAATGTCATATATCTTTAAAACAATTACCTTTCTAGAGGAAAAAATAAGCAGTGTGCATTGGAAGACCTGGGAGATCTCAGAAGTGAAAGGAAAACTACACACTCGAAAACTATACTGAAGTATCTTTTCCATTTATCAGAGAAATGAAAATTCAGAAGCACGGATAAATAAAATTTCATAAAAGTTAAATTTAAAGATTTAATCTAATTTATCAAGTAATTCATGAATTGGATAGCATCTAGAAAGAAGATGAGGTCTTTAAAAAAGGTTTATAAAAAACAAGATTTTTGAAAGAAATTGGTAGGAAAGACAAGAGGCAAATTAATTTTTGTTGTTTTGTTTTTGTTTTAGGGTCACACCCTGTGACACTCAGGGGTTACTCCTGGCTATGCTCTCAGAAATCGCTTCTGGCCTCAGGGTCTACATGGGATGTCAGGGGATCGAATGGTAGTCATCCTAGGCTAGCGCGGGCAAGGCAAATAAATGCCTTACCAGTTGCACCACACTCCAGCCTCTAAATTAATTATTTTATTTTATTTTTTATATAAATCTTCATTTAAGCACCATAATTACAAGCATATTTGTAGTAGGGGTTTAGTCATAAACAGAATACACCCCCTTCACCAGTGCAACATTCCCACCACCAATGCCCCCCTCCTTACCTGCTCCTGCCTGTATTCGCGAAAGCATTCTACTTCTCTCATTTTTTAACATTGTCATGCTAGTTGTCATTGTAGTTATTTCCCTAACAGTGTTCACCACTCTTTATGGTGAGCTTAAAATTGTGTACATGTAATCTAAATTAATTATTTTAAGTTTAGATTATTCATTTAATGAGGAATGGGAAAAGTCTTTAGATATTCTCTTTCTTAGGTAATGAAACAATTATAACCAGTGATTAGAAAATTCCATTTTGATTATTTTAACTTGAAAATCTAGGGAAGATTTAGTATTGTTAGCTATGAAATTTAATCAGATTAGCACAGGCATATGTCATAAATTTTTGTTCCAACAGGTGAAAAAATATAGAAAATTTGTTAAAGAAACAATAATGACTCTTTTGTGAAGAGACACTTTTATACACTTAGTAGTGAAATATACTTTAAGAGAATTCATGTTAATTAAAGAATTGTGCTTCACTAATTAACTTTTAGAATTTTGTCTTATATATTATTATTTTAAAAATTAGTAAATAAGTTACCTATACAATTTTAAGTTTGAGGGAAAAATACCCACTCTTTTTAAATAAGAAAGTTTATCTCTTCTCATATAACCTTCCATACTCTTTTTCTATAAAAAGTTCAGATAAAAAGTAAGAAAATATTGACAGTTTCTATATTGCTAGTCTTTATTCTTTTTCATTTTCTGACCAGCCCTGGGGAAATATACACAGGTGGGGAAAAATTACTGGTCTCTGAGTTAGGAGTCTTAAATTCAGTTTTAAGAAAGAGATAACCTTTACTATTTTTGAAGCACACTTTTTCAGGCAAACATAATTAGGGAATTTAATAAATAATAAATTAACCTTAGCATTCCTTAAAGAATATTATGAGAAAAATATGTTTGCTTGCAGGTTAACTTTAGCAGAGAAGTGGCTAAATTGAATTTAACATAAAATTAATCATGTCAGTTAAAAACGATATAAAGAGAATATAAGATTAATGATAAAATTAAATGCCAATGTTTTAATTTATCTAAATGATAGTCTTTACTATCATTAGGTTGATTGATCAGTACTTAAGCAAGTGTGGCTAAAGACATTTAGTAAATAATACATAAGCTTTAAAATTAAAGGTATTCAAGCTCTGTTTATTCAGAATTCTAATCATGAAACACAGCACATCTTTCTAAGCATTTTCTATTTTGTTCTATACTTATATAAAACTAAAAATATAAAGTCATAGAGGTAAGCATGTATCAGGGCAATGCTTGACTGACAGTAACACATAATTAATTTTCAATGTCATCATTATCCTAGTTGTTTAATACCAAAATCAATGATTTTGAAACAGAATAAAAGTTTATTACATATTGTAAATATTTGGGCAATGATACTTATTTAATGAATCAATCTTATATATAAAAATGTTAGAAAATTAAAAATTATAGATATAATAATTGAGTTATTGACAGATCATTAATTCTTTGCAACAAAATATTTTTGAAGTATCTGAAAGTCATATGTGACTTTCTATTAGAAAAATACATGTAACAAAATGTACTTTAATTTGATTGAATCCAATTTGTTCACTTTTTTATTGTTAACATTTTAATTTTATTTGTTACTTTTGTCATTTGTTGAAATGAAAATTTACCTGGACAGAAGCTAGAGGATCTTGATCCAAAGAGCAGAGCCTGGTCTCCTGCCTATGACAACACCAAAGCACACATCCCAGAGTCTGTGGAATGGAACAGCCATGCACTTCTCCTAGTCAATGAACCCCAGAACTACATGTGTGAAACAATATGCATATGTATACATAAATATAAAGTAGGCACATAATTTAAACAGGAATTTTTTTAATGAAATCATTCAACTCACCAGCCCAGGTGCCCGCATGAGTGACTAAAGAAAATGTGGTACATCTTCACACTGTAGTATTACACAGATGGATAAAATGAAATCACTAAATTTTCCTATACATGGATGGACAAGCAGAGTATTATACTGAGTAAAATAAGTTAAAGGAATTAGATAGACATAGAACGATCTCACTTATTTGTGGAATTTTATAAAAATAGAAGACATTACGGTAATAATATCCAAAGACAGTAAAGATGCTGATGGACTCATCAGCAGGTTACCACAAAGAACTGTGAGCAGTTAGAAAATTAACTGCATTAACAACTATTATAAACAATGATAGTGAGTAAGAAATAGAATGCCTGTGCAGAAGACAGGCAGGTAGTGGGGGTAGAGGGAAATGGGAAACTTTGATGGCCATACAGTTACATTGGTGAAGGAGTGTACATTCAATAACGGAACCCCAACTATGAATATTTTTGTAATCACAGAACTTAAAAGACTTATTTTAAAAAAGAAAAGATATCCATGTCAAGAAACATTTTCTTTTTCTTTCAGGAGTTTTATGGTGTAAGCCTCACATTTCAGTTTCATAACTGCTTTAAGGTAAAAGTTAAAAATCCAATTAAGCTCCCATATGATCCAGCTATACCACTCCTAGGAATATACCCTAGGAACACAAAAATACAATACAAAAACCCATTCCTTACACCTGTATTCATTGCAGCACTATTTACCATGGCAAGACTCTGGAAACAACCAAAAGCCCTTCAACAGACAAATAGCTAAAGAAACTGAGGTACATATACACAATGGAATATTATGCAACAATCAGGAAAGATGAAGTCATAAAATTTTCCTATACATGGATGTACATGGAATCTATTATGCTGAGTGAAATAAGTCAGAGAGAGAGAGAGAGAAAAACGCAGAACGGTCTCACTCATCTTTGGGTTTTAAGAAAAATGAAAGACATTCTTGCAATAATAATTTTCAGACACAAAAGAGAGCTGGAAGTTCCAGCTCACCTCATGAAGCTCACCACAAAGAGTGATGAGTTCAGTTAGAGAAATAACTACATTTTGAACTGTGCTAATAATGAGAATATATGAGGGAAATGGAGAGCCTATCTAGAGTACAGGTGGAGGTTGGGTGGGGAGGAGGGAGATTTGGGACATTGGTGATGGGAACGATGCACTGGTGATGGGGGGCGTTCTTTACATCACTGAAACCCAAACACAATCATGTATGTAATCAAGGTATCTAAATAAAATATAAAAAAATCCAATTCATTTTGATATAGAGAATACAGCTTTCTGACAATATTTATTAAAAACATTATAATTTCCCTGCTGAGTATTCTTAATCTCTTTCCGATTTTTAGTTAAGAATTTTAAATAATGTACTTCATCTCTTATTTTCTTTGATTATTTTAGTTTCCAGCTAAAGACATATTGTACATTCCATAAGCAGTTGAAATATTATAAAAACACATTGTTTAATGTTTTTACTTGTGTCACTTAAGTACATTATAGGTAAAATATATTTGCATTAATTTTTTCTAAACTTGTTAGAGTTAAAATAAAGATAGATAGATATATATAATATAAAAATCTATATAAAATATAGATAGAATATATTTGCATTCTTTCTAAGCTCATTACACACTATACTTTTCATTTTACAACTAATCACCATGATTTAAAAGTTGTCCATGTAAATTTTTTCAGGCATGTAATATTCCAACATCAACTATAAGGCCTGTGTGACATTTTTTTTCTACCAATATATAGTTTTTCTCCCAACTTTCAAGTCTGTCTCATACTAAGTACATAATATATTTACTTTATAAATCTTTATACAACAAAATAACTAATAGAATTACCAGAAAATATATCAAAGAGTCCATTTACATTGATTAAGTTTCAAAATGGTGTTTCTAGAGTCATTGTCTGAAGTTTTATTTTATTTTTATTTAAACAGCTTAATTACATACATGATTTTGTTTGGGTTTCAGTCATGTAAAGAACACCACCCATCACCAGTGCAACGTTCCCATCATCAATGTCCCAAATCTCCCTCCTCCCCACCAAACCCCACCTGTATTCTAGACAGGCTTTCTATTTCCCTCATACATTCTCATTATTAGGATAGTTCAAAACGTAGTTATTTCTCTAACTAAACTCATTCCTGTTTGTGGTGAGCTTCATGGGGTGAGCTGTAACTTCCAGCTCTTTTTCTCTTTTGTGTCTGAAAATTATTATTGCAAGAATGTCTTTCATTTTTCTTAAAACCCATAGATGAGTGAGACCGTTCTGCGTTTTTCTCTCTCTCTGACTTATTTCACTCAGCATAATAGATTCCATGTACATCCATGTATAGGAAAATTCCATGACTTAATCTCTCCTGACAGCTGCATAATATTCCATTGTGTATATGTAACAGTTTCTTTAGCCATTCATCTGTTGAAGGGTATCTTGGCTGTTTCCAGAGTCATGCTATGGTAAATAGTGCTGCAATAGGTGTAAGGAACGGATTTTTGTATTTTATTTTTGTGTTCCTACGGTATATTCCTAGGAGTGGTATAGCTGGGTCGTATGGGAGCTCTATTTCCAGTTTTTGGAGGAATCTCCATATTGCTTTCCATAAAGGTTGAACTAGATGGCATTCCCATCAGCAGTGGATAAGAGTTCCTTTCTCTCCACATCCCGCCAACACTGCTTGTTCTCATTCTTTGTGATGTGTGCCAGCCTTCTGTGTTATTGTTTCCATGCATTGCCTTTTGTGGTTTTTTTTTCCATCAAATCTGCTGTTCTACTTGGAAGTGCTTCTACTATGAAAATTGAAGGAAGAGCCACAGAGGCAGGACCACATGCCACTATACCTAACATCATCCATTATTTAAGTATAATAGCTTCACAGCCAAATCTCAGTAAGTTGCCAAGTAGCCAATTCAGCAAATATCTGGTTAAATCAACTTAACATAATTCAGGCTTTTTAGAAATCTACATTTATTTTTAGTTTCTATGTTATTATTTACTTTGAAAATATTAGTATACATTTGCTATTTAACTTATATTACTATAATGTGGCACTTTTTTTTTTTGGTTTTTGGGTCACACCTGGCAGCTCTCAGGGGTTACTCCTGACTCTCTGCTCAGAAATCGCTCCTGGCAGGCTCGAGGGACTATATGGGATGCTGTATTTGAACCATCGTCTTTCTGCATGCAATGCAAATGCCCTACCTCCATGCTGTCTCCCTAGCCCCATAATGTGGCACTTTTTATACAATGTTCTTATAAATACAAAACATATACTAGTATTATTCTATTTTGATTTAAAAGAGATAGCATGCTCAGGGGAAACATTGGGAAAATGTACCTCTTTCTATTTTTAAACTTTGTCACACTCAGTTGTGATCAGGTTTTACTACTCGTTTGGGCTCAAGACTTATCTTAGCAGGGTTTGGGGACCCTTATGAGGTAGCAGGAATGGAACAATATCTGTAAGCAAGACAAGCACCTTATGCACAGAACTATCTTTCTGGCCCCCTTGTGGTTCTTTTGTTTAATTCAGATTATTACAAAAGTCATAAATGATTTCTTGGCAGTCACCAGACTGGAGAGAAACTCTCTCCATCCAGCTATAGAACTAAGATTTGAAGTCATTTTTGCTGATAGAGATAGGGGAATGTGTATCAGATCATATAAATATTAGATGAAATACTTTATGGAAAATAAAAATATTTTATGAATATTTTAAGATAGTACTGACAATATTCTCAATAGGATTATACATTCCACACAATTTATACCAAAAAGTGCTAAAATACAATAGCTTATACAAATGTATAAGATATTCCATTTCAGTACATATTGGGTCACACCTGGCAATGCTTGAAGGCCATATAAGTGCTCATACATAGGGGGGCCATGCAAAGTCAGAGGTCTGCTCTATTCCTAACATGCAAAGCATGCACGCAAAACTTTGGAGTATCTCTACGACCCTTATAGAGAACATTACTTTTGATTCAATATTTAAAAAATATATCCCTGAAAACTAGTTAATGGTTCCATAAATTATTGTACACCATAATGAGCATAATGCAATTTATTCTGCATTTTATGTCTGTATGTCTGTTTGTCTTTCTCTCATTTTTGGTATTTCATTCATTACTAACAGTCCTCTGAATTTGTTCTGATTCTGTGCACTGAAATCATTCCTTTTGTTACATAGTTCCAAACCTATTGATGTCCGCAGTCAACTATGGGTTCATCACATGTAAGACAAGTAAGTGCTTTACCTGCTTTGCTATCTTTATTTATGAAGAATAGAATGTGACAAACAAGCCTTTTTTACCTACTCATTGCTGTTTATTTTGTAGGACCCTGCTTTCCAATTTGTTGTGTGAACATGAGCACTACCATAGAGCTCTGCCTGACAAAAGGGAACTGGGCTTCAAGCAAACAACTAGTTCCTGGAGCATAAATGGTATATTCTAAGAAATACCATGATGGTCAGAAAATAGGGAATTCAGGAATTTATCAAATTGCACTAAGGGACTAGTTATAGTCCAGGGCCTTCATGTACCCAAAAAGTATATCAGTGATAAATTCATCTAGTAAGTGCCTGAACTCCATGCACTCCCTATTCCTGCCTCCCTTTTCCCTTGCACTATCTCTATCTATCCCTCTATCCATCTCTCTATCCATCTCTCTCTCTATCTATCTATCTATCTATCTATCTATCTATCTATCTATCTATCTATCTATCTATCTATCTAAGCTTTCAAATCCACAGGCCACTTTTGCAACCTGGAAGTGTAGCCTCAGCATGGTGGTATGTCAAATAAACTCCTTTTCTTTTGCTTGCTAACTGCCTTCTATAGTCTTTTCAAGTCTTTTCAACTTGCAAACAAGCCAACTCTGTGTGTGTATGCGTGTTACCACAGTAATAAATTCCAAATACTTGGGTGTTAAACACAAACTTGCCATAATGATAAAATCTGAAATCATGGTATGTTGAGCCAACCATGTCATGGAAACTCAGCTGCACTTTAAATTAGTTCAGTTTTTCTTCAGTAATCAAAATGTTTCTCTTGAAAATAATCCCTTTCTTTGACCTTGTCTAGACAGATGATGCTGTTTATCAAGT
>PVKC010052944.1:0-10244 GCA_004027635.1 Crocidura indochinensis
TCCCATATGGTCCCCTGTGCCTGCCAGGAGCTATTTCTGAGCAGACAACCAGGAGTAACCCCTGAGCACCTCCAGGTGTGGCCCAAAAACAAAACAAACAAACAAACAAAAAAAACCCCAAAACCAAAACAAATATAAAAGGTGAGCCAAAAAGAGGACAGGAGTTAAGGAAGCTTGTTTTGCATGCTGCCCATGCCAGTTCGATGCTGGAAACTCCATGGTCCTGAGCACTTCTGGTGTTGGGAGTACAGGAGTAGCTAGCCCCAAGGATCCCCAGTTCTAAGACATACAAACTATATACAAAATAAATTATTCCCTTAGTGTATTTTATTTTGTGGATATTGACAGATGGATTCTAAATTTCATTCTGAGAGGGAACAGCACAGACAACAGACAACCCCACATTGGAGCTCAATGATCAGACTGACAATACTCACCTCAAGACTCTGGAGGAGCACCCTATATACACCTTAACCCAGACCCTTGTCTGGTCTGTATTGGAAATTGGGGACAAAAAAAAAAAAAGACTCTGGAGGAGTCAGAAAGCTATTAGGGTGGGGGTGATGCCTGCCTCACAGGCAGTCCTGGCATCAATCCCCAGCACTGCATATGGTCCAAATGGCTCCCTGAGCACTAATCGGTGTGATCTGAACATGAGTAAAGAGCATGTAAGTCTTAACTGTCGACACCAAGTGGTGTGGCTCCAAATCCACTAGAGCCACAGCCATCGTACGGAGCTGGTGAGCGGGGAGATGCATGGTCAGACAGAGCAGGGAGTCTGCACACAGACCCACCAAATAGCTGTTCTGTGACAAAGAAGCAAAGGTATTCAAATGAGTGATTAAATTGTCTTCCAGGTGCCAAAACCAGAAAGAACAACACTCGGATTTTACGTTCTGACAAAATAACACACAGGCTAGGGCTGGTCACCGACCACCTGTCTGCTCAGTTCCACCTCTGGCTCACCTCTGAGCAGGCCAACAGCTCCTTCATCCATGTATGTGGCCATAGGCTGTGTGTAAAGACACTCTGGCTGCTCCTACCTCACTCAGCCTTGGGCATCTCAGAGAAAACACATGCAAACCACACATGTCACACAAAAGCCACCAATGCCAGCCACAGCGGCAGTCAGAGGAAGTTATTGTGCTCATGGTGCACAGAGCATTATTGAAGTGAGACACTTAGATGAGTGCTGTTGACAGGTAGATTCATGTGAAGGAATTGGGCCCAAACAGGTGGAGAGGTTGGTGGTAGGCCAAGAGTGTGGCCCCCACAGCCTCCACTCAACTGAGCAGATCAGTGTCAGAGACAGAGGTCTATGTAGTGGCATCTGGAGAGGGTATGGTGGGTGGGTTCTGGTCCTTCACACACACAGGTGGGTCAGCAGCATCTGTCTCCTCTCATCTAATACCCACCATCCGTGGCACTGCCCAGAGCTTCCTTACAAGCAGTGAGGAACAGGAACTCTGGCCACACCTTGGTTCCAGGTCGCAGGTTGTACCTCTGAGTCAGCAGCACCAGCCAAGCTAGGGTCCAGGCCATGCCACAGTGTGAGGTACAAGCAAAGGGCTACAGGATTGAAGGGCAGAGAACCCCAGAGACATAGGACTGAGAGGGCCAAGCTTCATTCTCAGCAATATCAGAGGTTGGCTGGCTCTAAACCCAGCATCCTGGCCATGCTAAACTGCCTTCTAGTCCTGGCTTGTCCCTGGGAGACGCAGCCTAGAGTTCCCCTTCCCACAATTAAACAAACATGCAGACATGTACAGAAAACATTCCGGAAGGACAGCATCACTGCACAGAAAACAAGTCAGAGCACGATCAGATTCAGAGACAGGGAAACCTGGTCACGTGTACGATGACTCAGAGCCCCAGACTGCAGCTTCGTCTTTCCCAAACTTGATCTTGAAACCTTAAGACCTACCTCTTTACTGTTTCCCTTTGGTCTCCAATTCTTCAGGTGTTGACTGGCTGTCCTTAGAGCCCATTGCTCAGGTGGGTCTCTGTCAGAACTCAGTGTTCAGGCAGGGCTCTCAGAGCTTAGTCTCGAGCTGGGCTACTTAGCCTCATCCTGTACAAAGAGGTCAGCTGAGCTGACATCAGGGAGGGTGTCTGGGGGAGATGCTGGTTAGGGTACATAGTGACCAGGCAGCTCACGCAGTACCTCGATATATCCCAGCATCTGCTCTGACAGGCATGTTACTGCCCCTCTGGCTGTCCAATCGGCATCTTGACCGTTGAATCCAGGTGAACACAGGTGCAGAGCAGCCAGTCACCATCTCCTCTGGCCAAGTACCTCACCTGCTAGGTTTTCCTTCTAGACCTAACTTAGTTTCTCTTATTTTCTGTATGTCTGTGGTGTCCTGTTTAAGAGTTCCCCACCAGACCTAAAATATATCCCCATGAACATCTTCATAAAGCAGTCAAGGAAAGAGCTGTTGTCCTCATTTAAAAAATATACCAGGGCCCGTAGAGATAGCACAGCGGCATTTGCCTTACAGGATCCAGGACTAAAGGTGGTTGGTTCGAATCCTGGTTTCCCATATGGTCCCCCGTGCCTATCAGGAGCTATTTCTGAGCAGACAGCCAGGAGTATACCCTGAGCACCGCTGGGAGTGGCCCAAAAACCAAAAACAAACAAACAAACAAAAATATCTTGGAGGGGCCGGAGTGATAGCACAGTGGCCCACACAGGACGAACCCCAATTTGAATCCTGGCATCCCATATGGGCCCTGGTCCTGCCAGAAGTGACTTCTGAGCACAGAGCCAGGAGTAACCCCTGGGCACTGTAGGGTGTGACCCCCCAAAACAAACAAAAACAAAAACAAAAAAATCTTGGCAAGAGCTATGAGACAGCAGTGAGCTTTGCATGCCGGACATCCAGGTTTAGTCACCAGGACAGGGTCTCCTAGCACTGAGCCAGGATGATCCTCCAGCACTATTGTGTATAGTCCCAACATCTCTCTCTCTCTCTGTCTCTCTGTCACACACACATACATGTAACATGCAGTCACACAACACACATCACATATAGCATACACACCTCTCTCCCTGTTGGGGTCTAATTTTGTTAGCTTATCTCTGTCTTCCCTGGAGGATCCCACTCTAATAACCAGGCATTAACAGAAGCTACGGAAGGGCCCAGAAAGAATAAAATGGGTTCAATTCCTGGCACCTCATGGTCCCCTTAGCACCACTGGGAGTTGCCATGGCATCCCTGGCACTACCAGGCTCAAGCACCAAAGAGGTTTGCCATTGGGGCCCCTGACTCCCCTAAGTATTACTTGGTGGCCCCAAAAAGAAAATAAAGATAAACGTCCAAACTGATAGCACCTGGTGTCGAGAGTCCTGAATGCGGACACCATGTTCCACTGGTTCAACCCGAGTTTCTTGCTCAGGGAGAGGGAACTAAGGCCAGAGTGCGACCCACAGGGAGATCAACTGCCTCGCCTGGAAGGGTGACTTGGTTTGGGTATCCTGGCAGAAAGGGGCAAAAGTGCAACCAGCATCTTATTTCTATGAACAAACAACCTTTCCAGAAAGGACCTTAAAGGAACATAAGGTCAAATCAGAAAGACATTTCTCTGCTGAGAGAAAGTGTGCGTGGTGTCTGGTTGGCTCCAAGCTACCCCTCATCACAAGACAATACCATGGCTCTGTGTACGACCTGTGGTACGACCCCAAAGTCTCCTGGTTTATCTGTGACCCAGTGCAAGGGACAGGCTGAGACTGCTCCATCAAACCTTTCTGGGTAGCACTGCCGTCCCTCGGGTGACCGCCTACTGTGCACATGAAACCTAGGTTGTCCCCTTGGTTGCAGGACTCCTAAAAAAAACCCTTTCTTCCTGCACCCCAAGCTCTGGGGTTTCAACCTTCCTGTGTCAAAGGAGACACAGCCCAGGCCACCTCGACAGGAATGGTCACGGTGGGGACACAATGCAGATCCTCCCCAGCTTTTCACTGTAACACAGGTGCAGAAAATGACATAGTCCCGTGCAGGGAGCAGAGTGAGCAGCAAATGGAATAAAAAAAAAAACAAACAGTTAAGAGCCACACTGCCTGGATACATCTCACCTGCAGCTCCATCACTCTGGAGGCCAGAAGATGGAAATCACTGTATTCCAGAGGGATTCCCAGAGCAGAGACCAGCAGAGACCAGATAGGTGCGTAGGGAGTTGCTGACTAGGGCAGCTGCAGGAGTGCTCCTTGTGAGGAGGACCCTCCCATGACTCCCAGGAAATTCTGTTAAAGCCGAAGGCCTAAGAGACGATGAGTGTGTCACAGAATCTGGGAGCAGATGTCCAGAGCAGGGAAGATGAGCAGATGCCCAGAGAGACAGAGCTCTCTCTCCACAATGTGTTCCACCTGCATCTCAGGCCTGGATAAAGCCCCCACCCCTGGGGAGAGGGTTATTAGCTTGTCTCTTTGGAATCACCCAGAAACACACTTGAGCCTGGCACCTTGCATGGGACAGAGCCTTGGGAGCCATCGAGGACATGGCAGCAGCAGAACAGGAAGTGGGACACATACCAAAGGCAGTGCAGTGCTCAGACACACTGAGGCGGAAGCAGGGCACTGTGGGGGCTTCTGTGAGCCTCATCCTCCCTAGGACTTGGCGAGGAAACAGGGACAGCCCTGCAGCTTCAGGGTGTGTCTGGGTCCTGCATGCTCAGGTCCCCTAGCTGTGTTCCACAGTGCAGTCAAGACCAGTCATACCCCAGTCCTGCCAATAGGGAACCCTTCCAAAGCTTCCCACCTACTGCTGGTGGGGTACTCCTGGACTCTTTGGGGAAGACTCTCCTGAGTATGGTGCTCGACAGCCCAGCACCTGCCCAGCAAGGAGAGAGCAAACTGTGGTTCTTCTGGGCCTGGGATGGAGGAGGACAGTTAGTGTGCGGATGTTGGAAACTGACCTGGAAATCATGAGAAACCTGTGAAGGGGAGGGATGGGGCTCTAGAGGAGGGGGCAAGTAGTTTAAGTGGAGTTTCCCTGGATGTCCTGATCCCAATGGATATGGTCAGAGGTGAGTGTAAACTCAGAACAGCAACGGTTCCTTCAGAATAATCCACTGTTAGGATAATTTCCACTCGCTTCACAGTTCAACACAAAACAACCCCAACAACAGTACCAGTCTAGCAGCTGGCAGGACTGAGAGGCTGGGCGGTCAGAGTTAAGTTGAGGGACTGGCAGGAGCTAGAAGGAGACAGACAGCCTGGCAGCTATCTCCTGGATGCTCCAGAAAAGCTCCTAGGGCCTTACTTTCCTCAGAGCTTCTTCCAAAGGAACATGGGCCCAGTACCTAGAGGTGGAGTGCAGTTCTCTGCCCACCATTCTACACACACACACACACACCTTCCCCATGACCACCATCTCCTCACACAACAAACCAGACTCTTCACAATAAACTAGTCTCCCTTCACTACACAAAGGCAGCATGGCTGGGCAGAAACCGCAGCCCAGGAGAGAGGCTGGTCTGTGGCCCTGGGATGCACAAACTTCAGAGAGCCAAGGGCACCATGAGCAGAATGTCTTCTCATGCCAATCCTGTCTGCACCCAGCTAGGTTTCCAAGTCTGTTCTGTGCTTCCTGACTTTCTACATACAGGCCCATGCCAGATCCAAAGGAGATGCAACAGTAAGATAAACAACTTTTCCTGGATTGAGTGAAGGACAGAAAAGGAAGTACGAAGAATCCACTTTTCTCCATTTCTGTATTAGCCTCCAGTTGTGTTTGGGATTACAAAGCACTGGCTGGAAACTGCTGCCCTCCTCCACCCCCAAGGAGGGTTCTTTGCAAACCCCCTGGCGTGGTGTCCACTGCCATGGCCACTGTGCATGAGTCTGGCTGGTGAAGAGTGACCAGCACCATGGTGGTATGGGCTGGAAAGGTGTGCTATTTTTACATCGGGAAGTGTTTCATCTGGAGATCCCCAGCCTCGGGCTCACTCAGGTGTGCCGAGAGGCCACCCAGACACTGAGCTGCCAGGAGAATGAGGTCACCACCCAGCGGCCAGCACACAGGCCCCGGGCTGTGGCTACATGCCCTCCGCCCACTCAGCTGCATGGAACATTGCCCACACTGCCCGATCTCCTGTCAGCAGGGGGTCACGGCCTGCACCTCCAAGAGGGCTGCAGGAGAGGGTGCAAAGCCAGGGACCACTCCCCATCACCTGCATTCAGAGGTTCAGCTCAGGTCCACTCCCTCTCCCAGCCAGCAACCACACTACACGTGGAGTCCAGGTGTCAGCCAGCGGTCAGGGCAGGGCTCCTTACGGATGGCCAGCGCATGGCCAGCAGCCAAGAGCTTGCCTGGGATGTGGCCTGGGTGAACCTGCAAGCAAGAGCCATGCCTGGACGCTGTTCCCAGTGGAGATGCTGGTGTGGCTAGGTGAGCAGCTCATGCTCCTCCCTGGCCCTTCTGGGCCTCTGGGAATTGCATGTGGGATCTAGGCACTCATTCTTCATCAGCCATGGGCCATTCAGGCATGTACGGTCCCACTGAGACTCCTGGAGAGGTCACCTTTTCTGCTGGCATCCTGGCTTGGTAGCAGACCGCAGACCAAGCCCCTGCCATATACCTTGGATCAGGCTGTGAGCTACAGACACAGGGTGCACAGCCTTTCCTCTGGCCTCTTGCTCGACTCTAACCAATCCCTGTGCTGCTCCTGGGTGAAGGAAAAACAGAAAAACAGGAGGTTGTGCTGGCCACTGGGCCAGGGAGCTGCTGAGTGAGCTCTTGGACCACAGGGTGTCGCCTCAGAGTTGAATCTGGGCTTGATGAGACTCAGCGGCCTCAGGGCCTCAGGGGATGAAAATAAGCAACTGCCTGTTAAGGGCAGTGGCACTGGGCTCCAGTACTGACTCCCCAATCACAAATGGTCCAGTTACACTGAAGGGTGCACCGAGAACCAATGAACATGCCATCCCACTATATTATGCTTTGAGAGTCTCCACAACCACAAGACAGTTTCGCAGGAAGCCCACACAGGTGCCTGCTTCCTAGAAACAACCTTGAGAAGGTGGCCCCAGGCTGGTTTCACACTGGCAGGCCTCAGACTAGGCACAGCCACAGAGCTTATTAAAGTTTGGCTCCAACTATGGACTCAACAGAGGTCCATGAAGACTGCCAAAGGTTTTGCAGCTTCAATGCTATTGGGTGCAAGCATAGCTGCCTGAAAATAGGCTTGTTGCCTGACTTCCTTCTACCTCATGGGGTGAGGGCCACAAGCCACTAGGGTGGGAATCAATGCTGGTGGACTGCCAGAAGAGGATTCACAGGGAGACAAATGAAAGGTGTCCAGTACCGTGAAAAAGGAGGAATGAAATATGCCGAAGAGAGTCACACACACAGCAGACAAAAAGACACTGATCTGTGGCTGGTTCTGAAAACCAAAACTGAACAACCCAAAGGAACTACTATCATCCTCCTTCTTCTCTGGCCTGGCTCACCCCGGCATCAGCCCCTCCGCCTCTCCACGGCCATCTGGTCAGGGATCCAGGAATCCGTTTCATCTTTTGTCTCAGGCTCTGTGTTGTGAATAACAAGCACCTCTCAACAGACTGGAGAGAAACCACTCATTTGTTTCTGCACAGACATTCCTTTGGCTTCAGGGATCCGCTTTCTCCAGACCACGAAGACGTGAATTTAGCAAAAAACAGTCATAATGATCTCTATGGAGAAACCACCCTCAAGAGTTTTTATACAAGTTTTAAATAAAACAGAATGGAAAGTCCAGTGAAATAATCCCTCAACACAGAGCTATGGTGAAAGTTCAAGTTCCTGACACCAGGTAGTCAGCCCAGCAGTCCCAGTGACTGGATGGCACAGCACACTCAGAGCCACATGTGGGTACGGCCATGTGGCATAGTCCTTGAAATTCTTCATACATGATGAGCTCAAAGAACCCAGCCCAGGCACACTTGTCACTGATATAAAACTGACTCCCTGGGCCGAAGATATAGCACAGCCATGTTTGCCCTGCAAGCAGCTGATGCAGAATCTAAGGTGGTTGGTTCGAATCCCGGTGTCCCATATGGTCCCCCATGCCTGCCAGGAGCTATTTCTGAGCAGACAGCCAGGAGTAACCCCTGAGCACTGCTGGGTGTGGCCCAAAAACAAAACAAAACAACAACAACAAAAAAAAACTGACTCCCTGATTAGAGTACCAGGAACAGTGCCCCAGAAGTCTTCTGCTGAGAGTGACACCTGTTCCCAAACTCAGTGTAAAGGCTGCACCTGGGCTCATACACCAAGTAAAGGAGCAGGAAAGAGAGACATCATGGAGCACATAGAGCCACCAAACTCGATCATGTCCACAGTTTTGTCACAGTTACCATAATGCATTATGCACAATGGACCAAAGCATAGGCAAAGAGGCATGGTCTGTGCCATGGTGGACACGGCTCCTCACACACACGTAGACATGGCAGTACTGTACAGGTGGACAGTCTCAGGCCAATCACCTCAACAAAATACCCAAAAGAATGAGAATTCTGAGACATGCTAATCTTTTCCCTAATTTTGTCTATTCTTCTTGGTTAGATAAAATCCTTATGAATGCAAAACAAAAACAAAAACAAAAAAAAACACCCTAAAAATACCCTGGAATATGCTGTCTGTGTGCCTGACTCTCGCAGGGAGTTCAGGGTCCCATTTTCAAGCAGGTCACCCTGCCCTGTTTCCTAGAGGAGACCTCGGAGCAGAGCACAGTAGTCACAAGAGACCTAGAGCCCACTGTCCTGGCTGACCACACACCACTAGTGAATCTCAAACTGTCAGCGAATGTCCAGGAGCCATGCATTTTTGTCCTTTTATGGGGTAGGGGCAGGAGTATCCACCCCAGATGTGCAGTTTTAGTACTCAAAGGGCCATGCTGTGTCAGGGTTCAAACCTGGGGCCAGAGGGAGGGAAGTACAAAGGGTAGGATGTTTGCCTTGCACACAGCCACCCTGGGTTCAATCCCTGAGTGCAGAGAAGGGAGTAAGCCCTGAGCACCTCTGGGTGTGACCCAAAAGTCAACAAACTTGGGGTGTTGCCTCCCTGGCCTCTTTTGCCCTTTATTGTATTATCTCCATTTTCTGAACACTACAAACTTGGAGAATTCAGTCATTCCATGCTGTTTTGTCCATGTGTCTGTGTGTGTGTAACTAGTGGTTAACTGTGAGGACAAAGCTCTGTGTACCGGGGACATACCTTCAGGGACTGGCCCAACATAGCAAGACTGCAATCCTTACAGCTTCACTGGTCCCTTGGCCTTCCACCCCACCCCTGCCACAAAGACCTATCTCTCTGCAGTCCCTGCAACTCATCAACATTACTTCCTTAACTCTAATAGCACTTGTACCAGACAAGCACCTGGCAAATAAAATCACCTTCACTTTTGTACAAATTAAGTAGAAGTTAAGGCGATACAGAAAGACATTGACTGAGACAATCAGGGCATTACAGGAAAACAGGAGACACTGCTTGCCTCTAATTGTGTTATTGTAACCTAACCCTAACCCATACCCCAGGCCCACAGAAAGTGTCTACTCAGCCTTGTTGTCTCTGGCCCTCTCCCTGGGCAGCTTCATCCCTTTGGGCAAGTGTGAGAATGGCCCTTAAAGGGCCCACAGACCTTCATCTGTATGCATGTGCGGCTAAACAGACCTTCCACCCCCAGGCTTTGTTCTTTTTTCTTTTCTCTTTTTGTTTTTTTTAGGAGGATATTTCTAATCACTTAAAAAAAACCCCCACAAACAAACCCAAAACCAGCCAAAAAACTCGATACATTATTAGGAAGCCATAAAGGGGCTGGGAGGTTAGCACAGTGGGGCAGGGCATGTGCCTTGCATGCAGCTTAACTGGGTTCTATCCCTAGCACCTCTTCTTGTCTCCCAAACCCTACCTTGAGTGACCCCTGAGCATAGAGCCAGGAGTAAGCCCTGAGCACTGCTGGGTGTGGCCCAATCCTTAAGAAAAAGGAAAAAAATAGAAAGGAAGCCATAAAGTCAGTGACGACTGGAAGCCCTGAGGTTTCTGAATGGACACTTCCTTGTATCTTAATAAAGTCTGGAGCATGGTAGTTAGCTTTGCTGAGATGAGGATTAATTCCCTCGACAGACAGGAGGTAAAATGATCAGGTCTCTAGTGTGCACTACTCTATACGGCCAATTATATTCTCAGAGGCAGTTTAGCTTTTTAGTGCAGTAGGAAAAAGTGATGTGAAAATTAATTTTAATGAGATTAAGTTAATTGCCACTC
>PVKC010052945.1:0-10201 GCA_004027635.1 Crocidura indochinensis
GGAGGGAGGGAGGGAGGGAGGGAGAGAGAGGAAAGGATGGAGTAAAAGAGGGAAGGAAGGAAGGAGGGAATGAGAGAAGAAAGGAAGGAGGGAGGGGAGGATGGAGGAAAAGAGGGAAGGAAGAAAGGAAGAAAGAAGGGAGGGAGGGAAGGAGGAAGAGAAGAAAGACAGGATGGAGGGAAAGGAGGGATGGAGGAAGGGAGGGAAGCAGGTAAGGAAGGAGGATGGGAGGGAGGGAGGGAGAGAGGGAGGGAAGAAAGAAAGGAGGGAAGAAGGGAGTGCTTAGAATCATGTGCACCAGATAGCAAGTATCCAAAATTTACTTGATGACATCCACTGTGTACCTTCCCTTCCCAGGAGAACTGGGTCTTACTCTCCATAGTGCTGGGTTGCAGTTTTGCTTGTGGAGCGAGTTGGGGCAGCTGGCAAGAGCAGCTGAGCAGTTGTTGGATAATTGCTGGACTCATTTGCTTAAACTCTTCCTTAGAAATGGTTTTGAGGCTGTTCTGTCCATAGATCTCCAGCAGCTGCCGAGCAGAGAAGCATGTCTGCATGGAAGAAACTCATTTCGTTATGACTCTCACTCAGCTCTAAGCCAAACTGCTTAGCCAAGTTTCCACCATGGAGAACTTGGGATACTGGAACATATTTGCTAAGACACATAAAGTTGTCATACTTCTCCATGTGACTTTCATTCATGAATAATTTCCAAGGACTATTTCAAATATTTGATCAGTCAGCAGGCTCTCCCTGTCATTCTGAGTGCTAAATAACTCTCATTCACTGCTGGTGGGAATGCTGTCTAGTCCAGCCTTTATGTAAAACAATATGGAGATGCCTCCAAAAACTGGAAATTGAGCTCCCATATGATATAGCTATACCACTCCTAGGGACATACCTGAAGGAACACAAAAACGCAATATAAAAATTCCTTCCTCACACCTATATTCATTGCAGAGCTATTTACAATAGCCAGGCTCTGGAAACAACCAAAATGCCCTTCAACAGATGAATGGCTAAAGAAACTGTGGTACATATACACAATGGAATATTATGCAGCTGTCAGGAGAGATGAAGCCATGAAATTTTCCTATACATGGATGGACATGGAAACTATTATGCTGAGTGAAATAAATCAGAGGGAGAGAGATAGACACAGAATAGTGTCACTTATTTATGGGTTTTGAGAAAAATAAAAGACGTAATAATGCCCAGAGATGAGAGCTGATAGGACTGGCTTACCACAAAGAGGGGTGAGTGCAGTTAGAGAAATTATATTCTAACAACTACCATGACAATGCTAATGAGTGAGAAAAGTAAAATACCTGTCTCAAATATAGGCAGGGGATGGGGGAGGAAGGAGCTGGGGGGGTATTGATGGTGAAATGTTGCACTGGTGAAGGGAAGTATTCTTTTTCCTTCAATCATGTTTGTAATCATGGTGTTTAAATAAAAATTTATTAAAAACAATATCAATACTAATCATAATGCACCTAAGTCATACTAAATCATACTAAACCTTGCAAGTTTGCAAGATATTGTTTCCTGACCATTTAACGCTGTGCTTCACACTGTATTGAATGGTGTTCCCACCAGCATCCTACAGAAAGCTTGATGCTTTTGTTATTTTTCAGGAGTGATAGATTTGGAAAAAGGAATTGAGGGGAGTTCTACTGTGGTGCACTGAGGTCCCAGAAGTGCAATGCAAGGATCCATAAATGCAGTGTTGCTTGGACCCTAAGTGCTAAAAATTATCTGATTATACTAACAGTGCTGGGAATCTCCAGGATTGCACCTGACAATATTTGGGTACCCAGCTGTGAGGTTCTGAATTTACTGTCTAATGGTCTTGGGTTTAAGAAGCCTGTGTCAGCATGTATTTGTCAGAAGCAATTAAAGTATCTATTTTAAAAATTGAATTCTGTCCACCAGTTGGTGCTTAAACAGTAAATGCTGTGATTACCTACTCAATTAGGACACCTTCTTCGAACAATTGAATTGCTATATTTTATTTAAATCTTGTCAGGTTTTTTTTTCATATTATGTGACATAATTTATTAGTTCAAACTACATCAAATGACAAATATACCAGTTCTCTAAAATATGCCCCGAAGAATAGTGGAAGAAACAGTGTGTTTCATTTGTCATAGTCAACACATAAATTGATGACCATGGCTGGGAAGATGTCTCAAGGGCAGCAACACAACTTTGCATGGGGAAGTTCTAGGCTTGGCCTCACAGGCCCCTAAACACCGACAGAAGTGACCCCTGAGCATTGAGCTGGGAGAAAATCTCTGAGAACATCTAGGCATCTAGGTATGGATGAAAAGCAAAGGTGACTAGGGCTGGAAAGACAGAGTAAAGAGTAGGCACTTGCCTTGTATATGGCAGACATGGGTTTGATCCTGGAGCACCCTACAATCAATCCCCCAAGTACTACCAGAAGTGATTCCTGAGCACAGAGCCAAGAGTAAGCAAAGAAAAAAAAAGATAGTAACCTTGTTCTTTATGCAAACAGTGTCTGCATTATGTAAATCTGATCCCCACCTAAGAACTAGTTCTAAAGAGGGACTTAAGGCAAGTTTCACACAAAAACATTGATAGGTGGCAATGTCAGTCTCCTTCAGCTAAATCCTATAAGCATTAATGTAAAAGAATATGTTTACCAGATGTCTTTATATATATTTATATATTAATATATTTATATATTAATATATAATATGTGTTGTAAATGCTATATTAATATTAATGTGTTGGTGTAAATTAATGTGTTGCATACATTATTTGATATGTATTATGAAATAATTAATGTCATATTATAATATATATTATTTTGGTTTTTGAGCCATATCCGGTGATTTTCAGGAGTGATTCTCCTGGCTATGCACTCAGAAATTGCTCCTGACTAGGGGGACCATATGTGATGCCAAGGATCAAACCAGGTCTGTCCTGGATTGGCTGCATGCAAGGGAAATGCCCTACCTACAATATAATATACAATAGTATAGCATATATAAAATATATATGCCAAAAGTAATAGGAATGTACTCTAAAAGACAATAATTGGACAGAGAGATGGTATAGGGGTAAGGCACTTGGCTTGGTATGTGGTTGACTTTGGAATGTGGCTGACATTTGAGGAATGACATATGTTAGACCTAGTACTGCAAAGAGTGTTCCCAGAGCCCAAAGTAAGGAGTATCCTCTGAGCACCACCATATGTGGTTTCAACTCCCTAACCAAATGTATATTATAGCTAAAAATCTGATCTACAACTCAAACCATATGTTCTTAGTTTAAGGAAATAATATTCAGTATTGTTTGAGTAATATTAGAAATATTTTTTTCTTTTTTTTTTCTTTTTTTTGTTTTGTTTTGTTTTTGGGCCACACCCAGTGACGCTCAGGGATTACTCCTGGCTGTTCACTCAGAAGTCGCTCCTGGCTTGGGGGACCATATTGGAAACCGGGGGATCGAACCGCGGTTCTTCCTAGGCTAGCGCAGGCAAGGCAGGCACCTTATCTCCAGCACCACTGCCCGGCCCCAGAAATATTTTTTAACATATGGATTCTACTCAATAGGAATAGTTTTTGTCTAAGATACAGGTAATATAGTTTTACTTATTGAAGTCAATATTTCCCAAATAAGAACATAGGTAAGCACATAGAATGTCATCAAACAACATATATAGGTATAGAAACATGAGGATTATATGTATAATTATGTTCTTTTTTTGTGAACTTAAGCAGCCAGCTTCAAACCTCAATTTCCTCATGTGTAAGTTGAAGCTATATAACTCCATATAGTTACCATAAGACTTTAACAGAGAGATATATTTGAAATGGCAGTGTCTTACTAGAGAAAATACTCAATAAGTGAAAATCCTTCTCATGGAATACCAATTTGGGGGAATTTTTATAATTAGGACAGGGTACATTCCTTCACTGAAACTTAAAAAGTGCTGGATTCAATAAGATATAGGAAATGTATTGATCCACGATCTTGGTCTCCTGATGTGTATTCCAGTATTTCCCAAATTGTTATAGCCACAGAACCCATTTCAAGGAGCATCAGGATAACTCATGAGTGAATATTGGAATTTACTTAAGGAAAGACAGGCAGGTTGACCAGCTCAGACAGCTTAGCTCCCTTTCTTGGAAATCCAACACTACGATCATAAAATATTTCTCTTACTCGTGCCTTAAGTAATCTGTTTTAGAGTTCAATCTAGATTGAAAATTCATCATCATTCAAAGTATTTACATCAGGTCTCTACCTTCCCATAGCTCTGTGAAATCCACAAAAATTTATGCCAATTTGCCTCACTACTCTGCCCTTTATATCCTTACACCCCTAGTGGTGACCAGCTCAGAGTACATGCTTAATCTAGGCTTGTTGAATTAATTATTCGTGCATTCAATTTAGACCTCCCAGAGGAAAGAGTAATATGCTATTTTCTCTCAACACAAATTACATCTCATATATCATATAAATATAGACATTATATTTATATCATATAAATATAGACATCTTGTTTATGTTTGCAGAGATCCATGATGGAAAGGAAATATATCATAACCACTCTATGAAAAGATACTGATTTTACGTGTTAGGAGTTACCCAATTTCCTTTATGTTTTCTGTAAGTCTAGAACATTCAATACTGATCTTACTTAACTTTAGAAATTAAGGGTGCATTCAGTAAGAATGTCTGCAATACCTCATCCCAGGAATCCAGTCCATCCTCTGCCTTTTGGTTCCAGGAAGCAGGTCCAATAGGCAAATCCCAAACATGCACTGTTTCATTATTTTCTTTTCTTTGAAGTTCATGGCTACTATCTTTTCTGATACAGGTGCGTTGGTCTGAGAGAGTATTGAGGAGTAGATCTAGTTCTAAAAATTTCATACAAAATTCAGTGTCACATAGCATAAAGACAGGTCATTTTCGGAA
Source organism: Crocidura indochinensis (assembly GCA_004027635.1). Classification (NCBI taxonomy): domain Eukaryota; kingdom Metazoa; phylum Chordata; class Mammalia; order Eulipotyphla; family Soricidae; genus Crocidura; species Crocidura indochinensis. The sequence goes on from PVKC010052945.1 coordinate 4,951, forward strand.
GGATTCTGATCTCAATGGATATTTTAGTAATTAAAATTTACTGTGATCCAGAGTCAAACCATTTTATTCTGAATGAGGATAAATATTATTTCTTCTTCTCAAGGATATTGTTTCCCTCCCTTGACCCTAACTGAACTGGGTTGGAAGTCATCTGACCTAGAGATTTCTACCACTTTCATCCAAGGGAATGATGAAATGCAAACTAACTGGAGAAACTTTCATAGAATCAAATGATTCTTTCTTTTTTCTAGAAATGAAAACAATAGATGACACTGGTCTCATCCTTAGAAAGCATTATCTTAAGGCACTAGATGTCTTTGAATTATTATTTATAAAATGACTGTGGTAAGTCAAAGTATGTTTCGCTTCAGAGTTTACATAGTGAGTAGAAATTAAAAGAAGCTGATGATCAAAAGACAAGCTAGAGTTTGTTTCCCAGCTTCTGTGATTTATTTCATAATGCAGGGACTATGAAGCAAGTGGAAGCATAGATAAAGAAATGGGACTATTAAACTAAGAAGCTTCTGCACCTCAGAGGAAAATGAGTTGGATGCAAAAACTGCCCAAAGAATGGAAGAAACTAGTCACTCAATAGGCATCAGATAAGTGTTTAACATCTAAGATATATCACAGAGAGTGTAAGAAAAAAAAAAAAAACAATGTGTGTGTGTGTGGGGGGGGGGATTATCTTCCTAGCAAAAATCTCAAGATCTAGATAGGCCCCTGAATAAAACAATTTAGGTCTTGATATTTTGACAACAAAACATCAGTACTGTCAGGAAAGAATAAAATAGGCAATATTCAGGACTCTGTCTTTTAAAAGTACTGCTGATTGGTCATATATAATACCCTTGCCTCTACACATGATGTATGCTCAATTTTAATTGTCCTTAACGCCTCTGTCAACTTGAACAATGGCTCACACCCAGGAGCTGTAAGCAAGAGTGATACTGTATTGAGTAAATGGTCAGCCTGTAAGTTCACTAGAGACCCTAAAACTTGGTTAGTTCTTGTGTGTTTCTGAATCTCTATAATAGGCTCTGTTGCATGAGGACTAATGAGCCAACCCAACTAGTTTTATTGTGCTAAATTGCTATATTAAAGACTGCAGGTTAACTTACCTGTGAGCTTTTAAAAGAGTGATAAAGAATAATTGAATATAACAGTAAATTCTTAGGTGAATCAGTTTTCTTGTGAATAAGATATCTCATATTTTCCTAATGCTATCCCCATGAAAAGAAAAATTATAAACTAGAGTTGCTGCAATTTTTATTAAAATGACTAGTTTTCAAGAATAGTATATGAGATTGGCAAATGAATGGAAAGCTGTGGCCCAACCTGGAGGTGAAAGGAAATAATAAATGTGTCGTTTCAAGAAATTGTGTTTAGAAAAGTACTTCAAAATAGTATTATCAATATGTTGGACAGAAAAATAATTCATCACATATAAGGGAATATCACCACAATTAAAAACACTTTTTAACTTCAACTCCAAAAGATTAAAGTAATAAAAGAAATTTTATTATTAAAAATCATTACAAATTTAATAATTCTTCCAATAGAACATGAAATAAAATAATTCTCAGGCTAATGATACTTCCAAGAATTCACTGATTCACTTATAAAGCAAGAATTTGCTTTATAAGAAATATTAAATGAAGCCTTGTACATTAAAAAGTCATGACCCACATGGTAAATTGAGTCCACAGGAAAAATGAAAAATATTGGAATATAAATATGTGGATTACTGTTAAAAGCATTCATTAGTAATTTTTCTAAACTCTAAGAAAGCATGACATAGTTTTTTTCAACACTATAAAATGGGTAAGTCCATAAAAATTATATCTGCCAATAATAAATTGAAGTTATAAACTGAAATTAAATAAATTTAAATTAAAAAAATAAATATAGGAATAAAAATTAAAATGATGATCAATTATTTCCATTCTAAAATATATCTGAAAATTCTCAAAAGATAAAAAATTAAAGATTTATCATGGAACATGTTATGATGGGGCCATTGGTGGTAGGAATGTTGCACTGGTGAAAGAGGTGCTCTTTATATAACTGATACCCAACTACGATTATGTCTGTAATCAAGGTGCTTAAATAAAAATATTATTAAAAATAAAGTAAATAATCAATACCCTTTTTACATGTAAAGGTAAGTTATTTTTTAAAGGGAGAATTGACACAATGCTTCCAGTACTAAGACTAAGTATAAAAATGTTCAGTTGGGGCCCGGGAGATAGCATGGAGGTAAGGTGTTTGCCTTTCATGCAAAAGGTCATTGGTTGGAATCCCGGTGCCCCATATGGTCCCCTGTGCCTGCCAGGAGCAATTTCTGAGCATGGAGCCAGGAGTAACCCCTGAGCACTGCCGGGTGTGACCCCCCCCAAAAAAAATGTTCAGTTGCCATTCAGCTCACTTCTCTCTCCTTTTGTATGTGTAATTGTTCTGCCATTGCTGGGATGAACTGAGTGTACATATTCACCTTATCATTGCCAACACATAGCATATTTGCCCCAACAAGACCACCTAAATTAAGACTACATAGTACTAGAAACAAACCAAATTTAGCCTTTCAAAAGCTTTCATTTTGGGGCCGGAGTCATAGCACAGTGGTATGATGTTTGTCTAGCACTCAGCTGACCAGGATGGACCTCAGTTCAGTCATCAGTGTCCCATAAGGTAGCTCAAGCCAGGAGCAATTTCTGAGCACAGAGCCAGGAGTAACCCCTGAGCATCACTGGGTGTGACCCCCAAACAAACAAACAAAAATCTTTCACTTTGAGTTTTTTGGTGGGTGATTTTGGTGTGTTTTGGGGGGGGTTTTGTTTGTAGGTGTGAACTTAGAATTAAATCCTGGGGAACATACTTACTGGAGAGGTGGAGCGTATTTGTACTATTCAAGAAACTGAAAATATATTCGGTGAAATAGTCTGGGGAAGGCAAATTTCTTTGTCCCAAACAAACACCTTGTAGGGATAAAGTGATGACCGTAGCTGCCAACTGAGGAAGGGTATTTTCATCAGCACCATTATTACTTAGGATTCCAGACTGTTCCAACAATGCTTTGGTTTCCATACACTGAAATAAGGTCAAAGTTATCAAGACAATGTTAGCATCTGAAGTTATTTTGTTCAAAGCTCATCTAACACCCACAACACACATCAAAACAACAGGGAATAAGTCCTATCAAAAAGCTTGGGGTGTTTGTGGGTCAAGAATAAAACGGATTTGATCTGATATACATGTTATCATAAACTAAATGTTTTTATGTCCCCCAATTTTCTCTGTTGAAACTACAGACACTAATGTACGGATATTAAGAAGTGGAGGTTATTCGTGATCTTTGAAGATGAGTAGGTCAAGTGAGTGGGGTCTTAACAAATAGGATTAATGCCCTGTTTTAGGGAAGCCCTTCTCCATACTCCATCAAAAAATCAGTGATCAGATACCTATCTCTGACCCAGCAAGCAGGCCAGACACTAGCTCTCTCCAGAGCCTTGGTGTTGAACTTCCTATCCAAAGACATGAAAAAATAATTTTCCATTGTTCATAAGCCACTCTTTTGGTGATCCTTTGTTACAGATCCCCAACAGATGAAGATTCATGCCAACAAATCATCCAAGCAAAGGAAAACACATTTCACAACACCCTTGCTAAGATATGGGTGGCTCTTCAATTAATTCTTTGAACAAAGATAGTTTTAGTGATCTTATAGTCAGTGAACTTAGCTGGCATGAACTTGCCACTGCAGGGTAGAAAGCAAAAAAGGTAACAATAAGGTCAGTATTGACTGGAACAGTCACAAAGAGCACAGGGGAGCAGATTCTAGCTATTTTAGGAAAGAACACGAGGGAGGAAAAACACTGGGGATCTTCGAACACAGGCTAAGCAAATGAAAACCAAGACATAAGCTTGAGGAGGCAATTCAAAGGGTCAAAGTGCATGCTTGGCATTCAACAACCCTAAATTCAATGCCTGCCACCACATGGTTCTCAAATGAAAGAAGAGCAAAGGAAAGAAAAAATACAGAGAAGGAAGGAAAAGAAAGAAAGAAAGAAAGAAAGAAAGAAAGAAAGAAAGAAAGAAAGAAAGAAAGAAAGAAAGAAAGAAAGAAAGAAAGAAAGAAAGAAAGAAAGAAAGAAAGAAAGAAAGAAAGAGAGAAAGAGAGTGAGAAAGTGAGAAAGAGTGAGAAAGAAAGTGAGAAAGAGTGAGAAAGAAAGTGAGAAAGAAAGAAAGAAAAAGAGTGAGAAAGAAAGTGAGAAAGAAAGAAAGAAAAAGAGTGAGAAAAAAGAGAAAGTGAGAAAGAAAGAAAGAAAAGAAAGAAAGAAAAGAAAAGAGAAAGAAAGAAGAGAGAAAATAGAAGAGTAAAGAGAGAGAAAGTGACTTAAAGAGAAAGAGAAAAAGAGAGAAAAGAGAAGAAAAAAGAAAAATTTTTTGCTAATTCCCATTAATGCTCTCTGCTCTTTTGTTAAGGAAGCTGCTGATAAAAGCATCTCTCCCAAACTGATTCCTCCTTCTCCTGCCTGGCTAAAAGACAAGGCAAACAGCCACCTTGCCCTTACCTTCCACTGCACTCTATGGAATGCAATCTAAGGCTGTGAGTCATACCTATTTGAATGCTCAGGGAACTCAGAGAGAAATGAACTACCTCATCACCCTCCTAACCACCCACCCAACTTGTGGCCAAATCTCTAACAATAATGAATCACTCTCTCCCCTTTCCTGAAATACTGTGTCACTAACTGCCTTTCTCTAAAATCCCTAAATGCTTTGCTTTGTTAATATGCCCGAACCATCTTAGGACTAACTCAAGACTCTCTGGGCCTTTCTTACCTTGATTGCTGAAGGCTCAAAGTACTGCCAGATGATGGCCAGTATATCTTCAATCTCATTCTGAGACAGGAAGGAAGGGTCCTCATCCTGCCTGAGGCTGAGGAGCTCATGCAGGTAAAACTCATATCCTTTGTGACTCATGTTGAGTTTGGAGGAGCAAATCTCATCCCGGTGAATAATGTAATAGAGGAGGAGAAGAGACAGTCTCTGAGCCACTTCCTCTCTCAGTTGTCCTTCAGAATCTCCTCCAGCCATGAGTAGGAGAACATCTGGCTCAAAGCACTATAACAAAAAGAAGAGCACAGAAAAGCATTGCAAATGCCCTAAATCCACAAACAACACAGACTGCAAGTGAGTAGGTCTAGTCCACTTCCACAGAAACCGCCTTTGTAGGTGGCAGGAATTT
>PVKC010052946.1:0-10148 GCA_004027635.1 Crocidura indochinensis
TTTGTTTGTTTTTTGGGCCACCCCGGCAGTGCTCAGGGGTTACTTCAGGCTCTATGCTCAGAAATTGCTCCTGGCAGGCTCGGGGACCTTATGGGATGCCAGCATTCGAACCACCGATCTTCTGCATGAGAGGCGAATGCCTTACCTCCGTGCTATATCTCTCCGGCCCTGTGGAAAATATTTTTATGATATCTACCCTCAACAAATTTTAAAGTATGTGATACTACATAGTTTTTCTACAGACTCTACATTCTACAGATCTCTAGAACTTATTTTATCTAGTACAATAAAACCCTTATACACTTTGAATAACAACTCCTCAATTCACTTTTAATGATATTAAGAGCTAACAGTCTGTGGTCAACCATACCACAGGCTGTAGTCTAAGGTTTCACATTAACTCTCATGACCAAGAGTAGGGTAGAATGAAAATGGGCTTCTAAATTTCCATTTCACAGATGATGAAACTATGAAAGAAACTGATGAATTATTCACTTTACCCATTTCTTCATGTAGTAGAGAGGTCTTGGCTAACATAAGGGATGTGCATGAAGAGTAAATTATTGTATGGATGGTGAGGAATGCTTCATAAATCTTTGTGTTCATTCATTTATTCTAATTTAATTTTGTTGAGGTAAAAATTGGAATAAAATTTAACTCTGCCTTTCACAATTTTAAGTGTGCAATATAGTATTTTTTTGCTATAGTATGAGATTGTGTAAAATATCTGTAGTACTTACACACCTTCCTTCATTGAAATTTGAAGACCATCGATTTCCAAGTCCCTATTGTCACCCTTCTAATGGCAATCAACACCCCATTCTGATTCAATGGGTTTGACTCATAGATAATTCTGCTAAGTGGAATCACTGTTGTGTATCCTTTTGTGGTTGGCTTATTTCACTTGGCATAAAGCCCCGTATGTACTTTTCTGCGGTTGGTCTGTTGTTGCATATGGCTCTCCAAGAGCTATTAACACCCACCTTCACAGTACTGCCCACTATTAGCCAAGATGTGGAAATGATCCAATCACCCATCCAGAGAAGAATGGATAAAGAAAATGTGATCACTCTATACACTAGATTACTTTGCTATCTTTCAGAAGAAGGAGCTTCCGCATTTATTTATTTCATCGTACAAAAAGTTGACTTCACACATTGTATAAGTATAGTAAGTGTCTCTGCTTCGCTCCAGCTGGGAGTCCAGGAGTCAGCTTTGAATAAGAAGTCAATAAACAGAATCTCTCATGATTCCTTGGATCCCCATCCCTATTATGCTAGCCAGACTCAGGACTCAATCCTTCCTGGAGTTTTGGGATTGGATTGACCCACACTTGGCATATCCTATGTGGAGTAGCATGCTAGAAGAGTTACAAAACACAGGAGAGGTACAAAGAGTATTGCTTTACTTTCTACCATCTCACCAACATCTCATCTGGTACGTTCCTCATAGCCCACTCTTCTTTCCCTCCTTAAATAGAAGCTTCAACAGTGTGATCTAGTCTCTGTTAGTTAAAAGTATCCTCAGAAATGGGATTCTTAAAACACATGCAGTAAAATAATATTTACTTTGTCTTATTATATTCCCTGACTTCTTTTTTTAACTGAATGATTGCCTGAGGTTTGACTTAGAACTATGTCATTCCAATTTTAAGTCTAAGACCAAAAGAAAAGGAAACATCAATACCTAGTTGTAGGAAATCTTGTAGAGATCAGAATGATGACAGCTCTAAAATCAATCAAGGATCTATCTTCCAGATTACAGAAATGCCACACCTATAGGCATATATGAGTTGCCTGAATTGTAATATAGATAGTCTAGCCAACACATCATAGACATGTCTGACTGTGTCAGACTCCAATTTATTAGAAAAGAAGTTTCTGAAACCATGGAACCATTTCCTTGAAAGATTCTTTGTATTTCCTCTTTTTTTTCCTTAACCTTGTAAATCTCTTGTTTTCTTTTCTTCTCCATTCCAACCAACACTGTCGGGTTGGTTTCTTTTTCTCATCATCTCTTATATTTGTTTCATTACAGCTGGTTTCTCTTATCGCCTAAATCCCATCAGAAGCCATTAATCTATAGGTTAAGTACAATCTGTTCTTTTATGTGGTTAAGCAGAGTAGGAGACTCGCTCTAACTCTGGGCAGTGCCATAAAGGGACCTCAGTCTGACCATCCAGTCATTCCCTCTCTCATCTGCTGTTTCAAAAATTGGCAGAGTTGCTCTGATTGAAGAGATGGAAAGCAACAAGCTGAAATTCTTGTTTCTCTGTACTGCCTTGGGAGTCAACTGTTTGAACATAGGGTTGTACCTTTTCTTCTTTATCACCTTGCTAAATTCGGTATAACTTACCTTTTATCTTGCTTGAGTTGAGGCCTTTCTACTTCACCAACATCTTCATTAAAATACTCTACAATTTTGTTAGTGTCCTGAGTTGAAGGATGAGACCACACAATTGGAGTAAAACAAAACAAAATTTTATTCCATCAGCCACAAGTTCCAAACTGACCTGGCTGGGCCATTTCCCAAAGGAGATGACTCCAGTCAAGGTTATAAGACAATTTATATGGTGAGGATTTTCTAGTTTCTGATGATTTTTAAGATGTTTGGCTGTTGTCTGGGGGTACCTTCTACTGATCCCTCGTATCCTTTTCAGATAAGCTACTTGGTATGGTCAGGTAGCCTCAGGCGGTGTTAATGGAAATTTAGGCTTGAGAATGAGAAGTCTAACGTGTGGTCCTTTACAAAATGGCATCCCTCCTTGTTCAGAACCCAGGACCCCACATTTCTGAAAGGCAGCTGATCCCTGCTTGGTCAGTCTTTTGAACTCTGGCAGAAAACATACCTTTTTACAAAGGAAATATGCTAGTCCAAAACTGACTGGGAAAAAAATTTTTTTAGAAAGTCCATTAAAGTTTATTATTTATATTCTATCCATGAAAAGGTACCATTTCAAATTGTTTGACATAGCAATATACTAGGAAAGAATTTCTGAGTAGATATATGCATATAAAGATAGACAATTTTGAACAGTTGTAACCATGTCCACAAATGCAGTTGCCATATTAGATACAGGCCAGCTCCATTGACTCAGTCCAGCCATGAAAGATTATGACTGCACAGACCCATGAAGCAGAAAACTAGTGATCTTGGAATGAGAAGGTGGGTCACACCTCTCCCTACCAAAGCCATACTTGCTGCCTCGATCATCCAGAATTACCCTTTATCTGATAGCCCAGGCTCATCTGTGACCCTCTACTATTACTATTCCCTTTGGGGACACTGATCTAATCACACTTCAAGTACAATGGTTTTTGGGCTGATATCCCCAGGGTTATTGGAATGAGTGTGGACACCTTGCCCTATGTCTTCCTTAATCCGGGAGGGCTGGAAGCTGAGTACATGTCCCTAAAAGTCATAGTATCAGGAATAGTGCTTTGAATTTCTGGACTTTGTTTGATGTCATCCCTAAATAAACACCCCAATTTAACAGAATGATCAGTTAACACTGACTGGGAAAAATTTTTTATGTAGCATTGTTAGTTTATAGTAAAACCTTAGAAATATTGTAGAGTTTCATCTGTGAGGAATGATAATAAATTATGTTCCTTAATATTCTACTCAAAATATTTATTTAACTCAAGGTTTCATTGTGGTCATTTTGCATTGGATTCAACTAGCTTGAACTGTAGTTGCTTTGCCATCACTGAGTGAATCCAAGTAATGACTGACTCTCATTTTTGTTTGTGTCCTCAGGATCTACTATTTCTCCTAGTCACCAGGAATTCAAGTCTCTGCACTTCCAAACTGACTACTTCACAGTAAAAAATTGGTAATCAAATCCAACACTGTTCATATTAATACTCTTTTCTGAACAGACTGTATATATAAGAATAATTTAGAATTTTTGTTTTGTTTTGATTTGGGGACACACCTGGCAGTGCTCAGGGGTTACTCCTAGCTATGAACACAGGAATTAGTTCTGTTGGTGTTGGGGGAACCATAAAGGATACTGGGGATTGAACCCTGGTCATCTTCATACAAGATAATTACTTGCTGTACTACCTCTCTGACTCTCGAGAATAACTTAATTTTTTTTGTTTGATTTTCGGCCACACCGGGTGATGCTCAGAGGTTACTCCTGGGTATGCGCTCAGAAATCGCTCCTGGCTTGGGGGACCATATGGGATGCCGGGGATAAAATCGAGGTCCATCCTGGATCAGCTGCTTTTACAAGGCAAAAGCCATATTGTTGCACCATCAGTCCAGCCCAAAGAATAACTTAATTTTAAAATGTTTAAAATCACAGAGAACAACCACAAAACTCAATTACTCTACGGTGCCATCTAGTGATAATATCTCCCAGTTCATCTTAAACCTATAGGGACAGAATCCCCTCAAGTTTTTAAGTCCCCAAATGGAAAGACCACCACCAAAATTTTAATAGGTTACCATGGTGCTTAATAAATAGAGCACAGAAGATTATAATCAATGAACATATAGTGAGATTCATACTAATGAATCTAAGACCTCTTTATTTAAAAAAAATCTACTTTTATTTATTAATCTTTTTCTTTAATGGGTATGATTTCATACCTCCTTTATTTCTTTTATCTTTTTATTCATCACTTTAATTTCAATAAGTTTACAACCTGAAGGCCACAGCATCACATGGAGTCTATATCCAATTACCTTAGCAAGAAGGTTGATTTGGAATTTGGTTTGAACTATGCTACTGTTTCCATGGGCACGAGTGACCTTTCCCCACATCATTCTGCTTTGTTAGGTTTGACATCAGGAGTCACTGTGTAGTTTTTTGCTTTGTACACATTAGCGCATCTCTTGCTCAGAGAGCTGTGTGCTCTCTCTGGCTCTGGAGACTCTACCTATAGTCAGAAAAAATAAGGCCTTGGATCACAACCTTCTAGTCAAGTCTGTCCATTAGGAGTTCAGGCCTTCATGGGATCCAAGATGGCGGAAGGAGAACTAGAAAGCCCCATTGAAGGGCCTTCTGGGAATAATATTCCCTGATCTCCACCTCAAATTTAGGCATCATCCTTAACCACTGAAAATAGTTTAATTAATCTATTTATTTGAACTAAATAACAGTAGTTTCGTAGACTAAATAATATTAAGACTAAATCAATTTATCAATATAATAAGCTACAAATGTCTATTTACTTTTGTTCTTAGGGTCACATCCTGCAATGTCGGGGGCTCATTCCTGGCTCTGTGCTCAGGGAATGACATGTGTTGCTGACCATTAAACCTGAGTCTCTTGTACAAAGCTAGTGCCCTACCCCACTTGACTAACTCTCCAGTCCCTCACTGCTATTATTTAGTTTTATTATCATACTATTTATATCATTTATAATTATACTCCTTATGCCAGGCACTGACTGCATGTACTAACTTACTTGATTCACTCAGTAACCAAAAAAGTATGGCTATTTGTATTCACATTTTGCTTTGTAAAAATTCAAGGCAGAATGAGGGCCTAAAGCACAGCATTTTAAAAGGTTTTTTTTTCTAGATTTTTGTTTTATTAATTTGCTCTTGGAAAACTTTCTAGGGAATGAAGAAGTTCATAGAATGACTAGTAAGATTTTTTGGTTTTGTTTTTGTTTTGGCTTTTGGGTCACACCTGGCAGTGCTTAAGAGTTACTCCTGGGGCCCGGGAGACAGCATGGAGGTAAGTCATTTGCCTTTCGTGCAAAAAGGTCATCGGTTCGAATCCCGGTGCCCCATATGGTCCCCCGTGCCTGCCAGGAGCAATTTCTGAGCATGGATCCAGGAGTAACCCCTGAGCACTGCCGGGTGTGACCAAAAAAAAAAAAAGAGTTACTCCTGGCTTTGTGCTCAGAAGTCACTCCTGGCAGGCTCAGGGGACCATATGGAGTGCCGGAATTTGAACCAGGGTTCATCCTGTGTTGGCCATGTGCAAGGCAAATGCCTTACCAGTGTATTATCACTCTGGCCCAACTAGTAAGATTTTTAAAACTTTGTAAAACCAAAGGCAATTGGCCCCAAAATAATAATAAAGGATTTCACCTTTTTCAAATAAGGATGGAAAGAATTAGGTCCTCTTCTAATCATATAAGGGAGGATACAGTGAGAGACACGTGATCATCAAAACTTAGTCAAACCAAAATTACTCCTAGACTTCAACTCTATCCTGGAAAAATTGATTATCTGTGGCTGTCACTTTAAGGTTGTTATGTATGGTTAGACACACACACACACACACACACACACACACACACACATACACACATCACACCCAAGATTCCTTAAAATAAAACGATTATAAGAACAATAGATGATAAAAAATAAAATATTAAAAAAATAAGAAAATTTAGGGGCTGGAGCAGTAGCGCAAGTAGTAGGGTGTTTGCCTTCCTTGTGCATGCTAACCTAGGATGGACCGTAGTTAGATCCTCCAGCATCCCATATGGTCCTCCAAGCCAGGAGCGATTTCTGAGCACATAGTCAGGAGTAACCCCTAAGCATCACCTGGTGTAAACCCTCCCCCCAAAACAGAAAACAAACAAAAAAAAAGAAAAGAAAAAGAAAATTTAGACAAAATTGTGTTATACCCTGCCCCAATAACAAAAAGATAGAACCACTGAATTTAGGGAGTAAAAGCAAAAATGGCATAAATTGTATTTTTTCAGAACTTTCCAAGAATCATGAGCCTGAATCCTATAGATATTTTCCTTGGACAGTTATTTCTTTTTATCCCTTTATTACCTACTTTTGTTTTCCTTATTGGCCTATTCTGTATGAAACTCAGCAGTATGAAATGCAAATGTTTCATTTTCCGGGTGGTAAGTTCTGGATGACAATGAAGAGTGAAAAACCATCTGTGGATGGTTTCTCTGATAACCCCATGGAGTTGGTTTCCAGCACATTCTACTGACAATGCAACTTGTTGACTTCCTAACCACTTATGAGGCTCAACTACCTCTTGTTTGTTTGTTTGATTACTATATTTAAACACCATGGTTACAAGGTTGTTCATAATACAGTTTTTTTCACATATCAAAGTTGTTCATGATTGAATTTCAGTCACATAATGTAAAACATCTTTCTCCAAAGCACATTTCCCACCACCCATATCCTATTTCTCCCACTCTCCTCCCTGAATACTTCTGCTTTACTCTCTCTCTCTCTCTCTCTCTCTCTCTCTCTCTCTCTCTCTGTGTGTGTGTGTGTGTGTGTGTGTTTCTCTCTGCCTCTCTTTGTCTCTCTCTTTTTCTCTCCTCTCTTTCCCCCTTCTGGTCACCCCCTTTTAAACACTGTGGTGTGCAATACTGTTACTGGAGTGCCTATCACTTTATCTCCTTTCACCACCTCATTCTTGTCCATAGTAAGAATTTTCAGCTGTCATTCTCATAGTGATCTTTTCTCTGCTCTAACTGCACTCCCCACAATTTGTGACAGGTTTTCTACCTTGGACTGGTCTTCCTGGCCCTTGTTTCGATTGTCTCTGGATATTACCATACTATATTTTTTATTATATCCCACAAATAAGTGTGATCATTATATCTCTATCCCTCTCCCTCTGACTCATTTTGCGTAGTATAGTACTTTCAATATCCAGCCATGTATAAGAAAATTTCATAACTTGATAGTATTCCATTGTGTAGATGTACCACAGTTTCTTTTTTGTTTGTTTCCTTTTTTTTTCATATGTAGCCCCACAGAAAACAAACAGCTACTCCTTGAACAGTTGCCGTATCCTGAGGTCTGTTAATCTTTGGTCACAGCGTGAAGAGTTATTGGTCTTGTCCAAGAACTCTCTTTGAAATGACCAGTAGCCACTCATCTGTGTCAGGCACTTGATTGTTTCCAGATTCTGGCTATTGTGAATAGTATTGTGATGAGCATAGGAATGTAGAGGGTTTTCTATACTGTGCCTTTGGGCACTGAGGTTATATAATGCAATATATAATACACCTAGGGCATAGTCCTAGGAGTGGTCTTGATGGGTCATATGAATATCAATTTCTAGGTTATTTTTTAAATATACATATTGTTTTTTGATAAAGGCTGGACCAATTGGCATTCCTGGACCAATTGGACCAATTCTAGCAGTGAATTTCTCCCCATATTTCTCCCCACATTCATGCCAACACTGGTTGTTCTAGCCTTTTGTCATGTGTGCCAGTTTCTGTGGTGTCAGATAATACCTCATTTTTGTTTTCACTTGCATTGCTCTGATGTGGAACATTTTTTTCATCTTTGTCTATCTGTATTTCTCTTTTGAGGAAATGTCTGTTCATTTTTTGTCTCCCCATTTTTGGATGAGGTTAGTTGTGTTTTTCTAGCTAAGATCTACCAGTGCCTTGTATATTTAGCTACTACCTCCTTATCATATGGGTATTAGGTGAATGGTTTCTCCCATGCCTTGGGTAGTCTTTTTATTCTAGTTACATTTCCTTTGAGATCAGTTACCTCTTCTTAGAAAGTTTTTTTGAGTGTTCTTAGTCTTAGGGATATTGGCTGCCTCATAACTTTTACTCCTCTATGGTTTAAAGTTATTTGTATTTCCTACTAAGAAACATAGCATATTTAAGTTATATATAAATTAACCATAATAATGTTACATTATAACTCTCATTTGTTGTGATTGTTAATAATACTTTGTATTAATGTTTCCCTATTTGAATTATTATGTAGATTTTTTTCTCTTTATTGAACCCTGGATGACATAGCAAGCATCTTGGTGAAATTCAGCTTCGCAGCAGCTGAGATTTGTTCAAAGAAGTTCCTTTGAAATAGATCATACTTGTCTGTTCATGATATAGTAATATCTAGTATCACTGAAACATTAAAAGGTTGGTTATTATCAGCTACTTGTGTATAAGATTATTTTCTATTATCCAGGAGCCACATCAAAAATGAACATGGGGGGTCCATGAGATAGCATGGAGGTAACGCATTTGCCTTTCATGCAAAAGGTCATTGGTTCGAATCCCGGTGTCCCATATGATCCCCCGTGCCTGCCAGGAGCAATTTCTGAGCATGGAGCCAGGAGTAACCCCTGAGCACTGCCGGGTGTGACCCAAAAACCACGAAAAATAAAAAGCTGAACATGGAAGCAGCTGATTGTAGATTTGAACATCTGAGTGCAATCTTTGGCCCACATACATACCATCATGTTGGTAGAGAAATGGCTTCTTTTACTAACACATCTGCTTCACTTCTCAATATTACGATGCTTAATTCTACTTTACTCCATCAGAAAAGATATTCAGTTACCCAAATGGAAAACCTTAATGATCCAAGAAAGAACCTTATCTTCTGGTTCATTTGCTCTTTGGTCAGCAAGAGAGGTTAGGATAATATGATGGTTGCTGACAATGAACTTGACCTACTAATGGTCACAAGTCAGTAACCATCAATGTAGCATGAAAACAAGTAGTTGACCTCTTTGAGTGCTTACCATTCCATTCCATAGACAAGAATTATTTTCTTCACAAGGCAGTAATTTAATCTTAATATCCTCCAAAGACATACCAAATTTGAATCTTCAAGAACAAGAAATTAAATGTTGGTTGAGTTGATGTGTCTACTTTCAATTCGTGTGTGCAAACTTGGCCTTAATCGGTTGTTGCTAGTTTCAAATGAAAGAGTTCAAAATAGACCTTGACCATATTAGGTCAAGAACTTGATCTCCAAATCACATTTTTAAACAATTGCCCGGTATGGCTTATATCAAAGACTGCCTGTCCTCAGAGCTGGAAAGAGGCATTTGGAATAATACATTATTTTACCCAAATCAAAAAACTTAATCATATAAAGACAGTGATAAAGAGGAGCAACAATCCAAAGAATGATTTCTTTCTGCTTCAGTTCCTTATGTATCACCCATTATTGTTACAAGAATCTTAGGACCTTACACCTAAAAAGAACTTCCGAACTCACCTTTGATTTCATACATAAATTCAAAGGACATTTGAAGACTTGCCTACTTTATATTTCCAACTAAAGCAATGAAACTTAACATAGTCTTCAAAATGGTTTGACACTTAACCTTTTTTTATTCAAAGTACTTAACTCATTTTCAGAGATGTAAAATCTATCTAAACTCATTTCTTTCAGTTTCTGCCCAAAGAAAAATAGAGATATTCTTTACATGC
>PVKC010052947.1:0-10207 GCA_004027635.1 Crocidura indochinensis
CGGCTAGAGTTTTTGTTCTGGTCGCTCTTCTGGAACTGAATCTGGTATCAAGCAACAGTTCACATTTGAGGAGGGCCACAAAGCATGAGTCAGCAGGAGTGTTGGTTGTAATTTCTTGCTGGGGGACGAGATGTGGGGATGAGTGGGTGTCCTTTCGTTTGGGAGCTGGGTGATGGATTTTGTCAAATGCCTTCTCTGCATCAATTGATATAGTCATGTAAATTTTGTTTGTTGATGTGGTGTATGTTGTTGATTGATTTGCATATGTTGAACCATCCTTTCATCCTTGGGATCAAACCACTTGGTCATGGTGTATAATCTTTTTGATGTAGTGCTGGATTCGGTTTACTAAGATGCTGTTGAGGATTTTTGCATCTATGTACATTAGTGAGAATGGTCAGTAGATTTCTTTGTTGGCAGTGTCTTACCATCTTTGGAATGATTGTTATATTAGCCCCATAAAAGGAATTATGAAAGATTCCTGTCTTTTTAATATTGTGGAAGAGCCTGTGCATCAGTGGTAGTAATTCTTCTAAGAATATTTGATAAAATTCCTCTGTAAAACAATCTGGTCCTGGACTTTTGTTCTTGGGGAGTTTCTTAATTATGGATTCAAGTTCCTCAGATGTGATTGGTCTGTTTAGGCTTTCTACATTATTTAGTCTTGGAAAATGATATTTTAAAAAATCTGTGGGTTTCTTCTAGGTTTTCTAACCTGAATGAGTATAGTTGTTCATAATAAGGCCTGATGATGTATTAGTTATTTTGGGTTCTGTGTAATCACTCGCTTTTCATTTGTGATACTACTTATTTGGGAGTTTCCCTCTTTTTTTTGGTGAGTCTTGCCAGTGGTTTGTTGATCTTGTTTATTCTTTTGAAAAACCAACTACTGGTCTGATTGATATTTTTGTATTGTTTTATCAGTTTTTATGCTGTTTATTTCTGCTCTGGATTTTATGATTTCTTATCTTCTGGTTGTGTTTGGGTTTCTTTGCTGCTGTTTTTTCAGCTCCTTAAGGTGTTCCTTTAAACTGTTGATTTTGTCATTTTACTCTTTCCAGACATAGATCTGTATTGCTATGAGTTCCCCCTAATTACTGCTTTTGCTTTGTCCCACAGATTTTGATAATTTGTCTCTTCATTATCGTTTGTCTCAAGGAATCTTTTTTTTTCTTTTTTTTTGGTTTTTGGGTCACACCCTGCAGTGGTCAGGGGTTATTCCTGGCTTCGTGCTCAGAAATTGCTCCTGGCAGGCACGGGGGACCATATGGGGCACCGGGATTTGAACCGATGACCTTTTGCATGAAAGGCAAACGCCTTACCTCCATGCTATCTCCCAGGTCCCTCTCAAGGAATCTTTTATTTCTTCTTGGAATTCCTCTTTTTTATTTTTTATTTTTTTTTTTGGTTTTTGGGTCACACCTGCCAGCGATCAGGGGTTACTCCTGGCTCTACTCTAGAAATCGCTATTGCTACTGGCATGTTCAGGAAACCATATGGGGTGCAGGTATTTGAATCACTGACCTTCTACATGCAAGGCAAGCACCTTACCTCCATGCTATCTCTTTGGCCCCTTGAGTTCCTCTTTGATCCATCATGAGCATCATGGATCATATTATTTAATCTCCAGGTGTTGGATTTTCTCCATAGTTTCTTTTTACAGTCAATGTTGATCTCTGTTGCATAGTGATCTGATTGGTTGCTTCTAATAATCCTACATTTGTGACTTTATGCATGTCAGATTTATATCCTAAGGCATGGTCTATTCTGGAGAATGTTCCATGTGCACTTGAGAATAATGTGTATTCTGCTTTCTGGCAGTGGGGGGCCTTATATAAGTCCATTAACCCTAGATATTCTTATTTCTCCTTTAGGGTTCTTATTTCTTTGATAGTTTTCTGTCTGGTGGATCTGTCCAGTGGTAATAAGTGGAGTATTGAGATCTCCTTCTACTATCACATTAACTTTCATATGGTTCTCCAGGTTAGTGAGCAAATGCCTTACATACTTTGCTGGCTCTGCATTTGGTGCATACATATATTAACATAGTTAGTACTTCTTGGTCTAGTGTTCCCCTGATCAGTAAGTGGTGACCCTCTTTTTCTCTGATCACTTTCATGTGGCTGAATGCAATTTGGTCTGATATAAGAATGACTGTAGCAGCCTTTTTAGTTCTCATTTGTTTGAATGATTGATTTCTATCCTTTTATTCTAAGCCTGTGTCTATCCGGTACTTGTGGGTGTATTTCTTGCAGGCATCAGAAATCAGGTTTTTTTCCTAATCCAACTCTCTACTACTAGTACTATTACTACTACTACTACTACTATTACTACTACTACTACTACTACTACTACTAAAGTAAAACAGCTCTTAGGATGGTGCTGGATGGTGAGGAAGGCCTTGGCTTGCCATCCCAGGCCACGTGGCTTCAGCCCCCACCAACCGGTGGGTCTGGAGGTTCATGAAAGCGGCAGGTAGAGATCTCACACACAGGCAGGCTTCATGAGAGATGGCATCTTTATTTATCCTAGCCTTCAGATGTTGCTCCTACCATTTAAGTTAGCCCTGCATCTTCTTTCGTCCATGTCACCTCTGACCTACATGCTGGCCAGAATCCAAAGGAGCAGGCAAATGCCAAAGGGCCAAAAGGGCCAAATATCCAGAAATCACAGACCTATATACCTTCTAAGACCCCTCCCAGGAAATGGGCATGGTCTGCAGGTAAGGTAAATGTAATATCCGGACCCCAAAGCCCAGCCCAGGAATGGGCAGGGTTCAGGTTAAGTTACATGTGCCCCGGGGTGAGGCAACATACTACTACTATTACTACTACTACTACTACTACTACTACTACTACTACTACTACTACTACTACTACTACTACTACTGCTACGTGTCTTTTGAAGGGAGAATATAGTCCATTGATATTTAAGAGATTATTGACATAGAGGGCTCTTGTGGAGTTGCATTGTGTAGGGTGTATTGTTTTATTACAATTGGGGCTTGATTGTTTAATTAAGCTCTGAGTAGATAATTTAGAATCAATTTTGTTTGCACAAATCATGCAAGTTCTTTTCTGTTTGAGAATGTTTTTAGTCCTCACTCTCCTATGATTGAGAGTTTTGCCAAGTAGCGAATTCTTGGTTGGTAGTTTCTTTCATTCAGTTGTTTAAATATGTCATTCCACTGTCATCTTGCTTGAATTGTTTCAAATGGGAGATCTGGTTTGATTCTTTATGTTCCTTTCTTTGTACTTGAGGCTTTATTTCTCCCATATTGCTTTAAGGTAGGGGTCTCAAACTCACAGCCCACGGGCCGTTTCCAGCCCTCCGTACAACAATTTGTGGCCCTGAACTAGAGAAATCTTTTTTTTTGCTTTGTTTTGTTTTAGTTGTTTGGGTCACACCCCCCAATGTTCAAGGCTTACACTCAAGGATCACCCCAACTTTGCCTCCTACGGCCCCCAGGTAAATTGAGTTTGAGACCCTTGCTTAAGGAATTAATCTTTCTCTTTATTTTTATTTTTGCCATTTGAATTAATATATGCCTTTGTGTTAGTTTATTAGGGCCTATTTTATTAGGGACTCTTTTCTCCTCCTGGGTTTGTACCAGAGTCTCTTTTCAGAGGATGGGGAAGTTTTCTGCTGTTATTTCCCTGACCACTTGTTCTTCCCCTTTCCCTATTTCCTCCCCTTCTTGTATTCCTGCAATCCATGACTATTTATTTTGTCTTTGTGCATTAAATACCTAACTTTTTCTTCCAATGCTTTACCTTTTATTTCCTTATTGGCTTCTTTGTCATTTTTGGTTTGTAGTTTTTCTTCAAGTTCTTCTATGCAATTATCCTCCTTTGCATTTCTGCAATTATGGTTTGCAAAGATGGTTTTTATTTCCTTTAATTCCATTTGTTTGTATTCTCTTATCTTCTGTAAAAATTCTTCTTTGAATTGGTTGATTTGTTCATCTATGGATTTCTTGAACTCCTGGCTAGTGAATCCTTGATTTCTTTTGCCATGGCTTGGATTGCTGCTTTTAGGCCCTCATCTATTGAACCCATGCTATTTGGTGGACTTGGAAATGTACTATGATTTCTCTCCATATTCTCATTTGTTAGTGTCTTCCGTAGTTTACCCATATTTCTTTGTATTTGGTGGTTTGGCTTGGAGAGTACTGCCTTCAGATTTCAGCCAATCTTTGTCACTTTTGGCATGGGACTGGGTTCCTTCTCTGGAATGCGGCTCTCGGTGGGTATGATGGCTATGGTTGCTGAGATTTGGCCCCCCCCCTCAAGTCTCCTCCCTCATTTTACATGCCAGAGGCATAGGTTTCGTCCACCTTTCCTAACTACAGCAAGGTTTTCCCTCTCCCTTCACCTGTCAGAAGGTGCTTGATTCAATTTTCTCCTCCCCTTCAATGTGTGTCAATTTCCCCCTCTCCCTCTACTGTGAAACAGCATGGTTCACCTCCGAGTGCACCTGTCCAGCTCCAGTAATGGATGTCTCTATCTTTTTTCTCCACTGGACTTTGCCACTTTTGTATTTTCCATTTATTGATTTTAAACTATGTTTGAATTTATAATTCACATTTAAGAATTTGTATTTAAGAATTATAATAAGAGTGTAACTGATAGGACTAATGGTATTGCGTGAGAACTCTTGCTATGCACATGGTTGAACTACGTTTGACACTTGACATTTCATACTGCCCACCTCCAAGGAGTAATCCTTGAGCACAGAGACATAAGCACTAGTGTGTCCTAAACCAATGAATAAATAAATAAGAAAAATAAAGTTTTCTTCAGATTCTAATGAGTTCTTCAGATTCTCGTGATTTCTTCTCGTGAGATCATCTTTAGCACCCTTTATTTTTCAGGTAGGGGTAACACTCAGTAGTATTCAGTAATTGCTTATGGTTCTGCACTCAGATATCACTCCTAGTTGTGCTCAGTACTGTCAGGGTTTGAAACAGGTTGGCTGCATGCGAGGCAAGTGCTTTATCTGTTGTTTCACATCTACTCTCTTTTCCTACTATACTACTCCCAGGCCCATATTTCTTATTTTTCCTTCAAAATCAATAATCTGTATTTTTATATATGCAATTATTTACTTTCTTAATTTTTTGTTTGACTTCTACACAACTAGCAGGGTTGACATATTGTTTGACTTTCTGTGTTATTTTTTTATAATCACCTAGCATAATTGAATAACAAATATTTAGAGTTGAAAATTCAATACATATTAATATAATTTATTTTGAACTTATTTTTATAGATGGTATAACAATTTATTTTGCTTTTTTCTCTTCAGAAGTGCTTTTGTATTCCTTCTTCTTTGGCTATTCATTAGTTTTACTTTTATAACATTCCTAAATACTGCTTTATACTTACACTGCTACTATACCTTGCCTATCACAAAATATCCAGACCTCTTCACCTTTATCTCAAAGTTCCTTTGCCTTTCCCCAGCACGTTAAGATCACAGTTTTGGGGACCGGGGAGATAGCATGGAGGTAAGGTGTTTGCCTTTCATGCATAAGGTCATCACTTAGAATCCTGGCATCCCATATGGTCCCTGAGCCTGCCAGGGCTATTTCTGAGCCTGAAACCAGGAGTAACCCCTGAGCACTGCCTGGTGTGACCCCCCCCCACCAAAAAAAAAAAAGATCACAGTTCTGTTTACCAGTCTGCTGACTAATTTTTAGCATGGGTTTTCAGTTTTCTTTAAACTATTTACTGAACAGAATGTTCCTTTCTTAGTGTTTATTTATTTTTATGATGGAGAAGAATTTCTCTTTCACCCAAAAGGGATAGTGTAATCTTTCTGACTTTGTGTTCAGGGATCACTCCTGGCACACTTGAGGGTCATTCACAGTGTCAACAATTATTACTTTCCTTATGAGTTCAGCCACCATTACTCTGCAAAGCAAGCTTTGTGGTCTCTGTACCATCTCTTTGATCCCTATTTTGTGTTCTTAATTCTCTGGTCAACAGTTAGTTGAATACATTGGATATTTTTTGAACTCATTTCTCTTCTATTGGTCAATATGTCTATGCATATGCCATAACCATTTTTGAAATTATAGTTACAGTATTATATTTTAGAAGTTCAAATAGTGTTAAAATGTATAATACTACTTTTACTAAAAGCTTTAAAATCAGAACAGATGATGCTGCCAGCTTTACTTTTCTTAATTAAGATTGTTCTGGTTGAGATACTTTGTGGTACTGTCTGAATTTGATAACCTTTTTTTTTGTATTGTTTCTTTTTATTGATTAAAACTTTTTAATAAATCCTTTACTTAAATCACCTTAAGTCAGTTACAAAGTTATTAATGAGTTTCAATCCTACAATTCCCAACACCTATAACTTCACCAGTGTAAGTTCTTGCCACCAATATTCCCAGTTTTTCATTTCTCCTCCCTCCCTATCTCTCCTCCATGGTAGGCACTTTTTCACTTTCTCACACCCTTGTTTTTAGTCACTGTGGTTTGCAATACTGTTAGTTAAGAGGCATCTTGTATATTGTTTTATCTCCTATCTTTCTCTCTGTGTATATCTGTCTCTGTCTTTCTGTCTGGCAGGACTGGGAATGTTAAGAGAACTGGGGATCTCTCAGTGATACTGTGATTCTCAGATTATATGGTTTCATAATTAGACCCAATGATGTAGTGACATTTAGTCCTGTGGTACTGGGGGTATCAGGACCACAACTAGCAGAGTCTATGGAAACACTGTCAGTTATGTGAGTGGTTCATGAGATACTGATATGAAAACAGGGTTTTGTGTGTGTACAAAACATGTGCCTCTGACTCATGTGCTCTTTCTTCATCCCCAGGAGATTTTCCTAGTTACACACACACACACACACACACACACACACACACACACACACACACACACTCCATGAGACAGATATATGATACAGTGGTATGGCTCATACCATGCAAATGTGAGGCACTGAATTTGATTCCCAGCATTATAAATGCACAATAAATACATTTTTAAACTTTATCTTATTTTTACTTTAAACAATGGTTATGGTCTGGAGAGATAGCACAGTGGCATTTGCCTTGCAAGCAGTCGGTCCAGGACCAAAGGTGGTTGGTTCGAATCCCGGTGTTCCATGTGGTCCCCCGTGCCTGCCAGGAGTTATTTCTTAGCAGACAGCCAGGAGTAACCCCTGAGCACCGCTGGATGTGCCCCCCTAAAAAAACAGTGGTTACAAGGCTGTTTATAATATTTTTGCTCAAAGTTACAAAGTTGTTCATTATTGAGTTTCAGTCATATACAACATATTTTCCCAGTTCAAAAACCCCACCACTAATGTCCCCAGTTTACCTAATGCCCTCCCCCATGCCTACCTCTGGGGAAGACATTTTATTTCTCTCTCTGATTTTCTTGTCTTTAGACACTGTGACTTGCATTATTTTTTCTTTCTTTCTTTTTGTTTTTTGGGTCACACCTGGCAATGATCAGGGGTCACTCCTGGCTCTATGCACAGAGATCACCCCTGGCAGGCACAGGGGACCATATGGAATGCCAGGATTTGAAGCACCATCCTTCTGTATGCAAGGCAAATACCTTACCTCCATGCTATCTCTGCGGTCCCTGCATTATTCTTAATAAAGGAGTAAATGTGTATCACTTTATCTCCAAGCACCCAGTTCAGAGTGATTATTTCCAACTCTCATTAAAAGCAACTAAAATAAAATTTTAAAATGCTATTGAATGTTAGATAAATATTGCATTGAAAATATATGTTTTGGAGATGTACTATACAATGTTGTGGCCATAGTTAAGAATATTGTATTGTGTTGGAAATTTTCATTTTGCTGTTTTGGGATCAATGCAATAACCTTTAGGGATTCCACATTGCTCTTCCTGAAGGAACTTGGGGGATCATATGGTGTTCTGGAAATCAAATGTAAGTCTATTAACAGAAGGAAAATAGCCTACTTGCCATAGTATCTCTCCAGCACCCTTACGTTGGAAATTTTCTGAATAACTCTTCGGAGATCTAAATTATTTCCAAAATGTATATATCAAATATACAAAATTATAACAAATATACCAAATATAGTAAACATTCCCAAATATATATAGCCATGTGAGGCAATAGAGTGATGAAATGCTTTTAACTTGACTTTGATTATTTCTTAATGCATACATACATTAAGTCATGAAGTTGTATACCACTCAAATATAATTTTAAATGTTCAACTATGCCTCAAGAAACCTAGAAAAAATAGAGAAGAAAATAAGGCATTAAAAACTGAACTGTCACTGGAAAGAGAATCTTAAACTGTGAAGAGCATTATTAATTAAAGGATTTTGTCACATGCTCTTGACCCACTTTTTATATTGCATAAAGTTAGTAAACCATGACTAGAATTCTCCAAAGATTGGGTAAGATAAAAAAGATAGACAAAGACTTGACTTATAATAGAGAGAATGAGGTTAATAAAAAATTAATTCAAGATTTAAAAAATATATTTGCTGTAGTGACTAGCAGTAGACACTTTTTTACATGTTCTTGAATTTTATGTTTCCTTGAGTTATTCTTTGCTTGTACTGTATCACTGCCAATATTTGGTGTAAATGGTGGTACAAGAAAGTATTGCAAAGGAATTAGATATCTGTTAGAACCAAATCATGATTTGTGGTTTGAACTGATAGTGAGAAACACACATCTCCAAAGATTTTTAGCCAAGACTGCTCAGGATATATCCTAAAATGTTATTAACACTCATTTTCATTCATCAAGCAAAATTTATTTCATGACTTGAAACACTCAGTTTCTATCTTTGAGTTGGTCTTGTTTCAATTTTGCTTTTGTGACATGGTATGCATTCCTCTTCTCAGAAAGCACCTATTTTTCTTTCCAAGGATCTTATCTTTTCTTCTCTGCTCTAGGCATGCAACTTTTGCTGGCCCAAACATATTACGTCAGGAAATTAAAATTCAGACTATAAATATTATTTAGCAACTGGTTTCATTGATGCTGTTATACAATTTTTAGATTTTCATTCTAGTATCAAAAATGTCAAAAGTTTTTAATCATTTTTCAAAAAAATGTATTTCTATCTCTGAGTTAACAGCAGAGTTGGAATACACTGAGGCTCTAAGTGTCAGTGTCTCAAAATCAAAAAGCTCCACCTGAGGACCAGAGTGATAGTATTGTAGGAAGGAAACTTGCCTTGCATGGAGCTGACCTGGCACATCATATGGTCTTCCAAACATAGAACCAGGAATAAGCTGTGAGCATTTTCTGGTATGTTTCCAAAACCAAAACCAAACAAAGAGGATCCCCTTGAGGCATATCTTGAAAAGTGCTTGTGAGCTATAGTACATGAATTCAAGCAACTTAAAATTTTGTAATAGTCCTGTTATTCATAGTGCTTTTATTCTACAGAGCACATTTACAGACACGAAATTACTGTTACCACTGAAAGATGATATCTGCTTACTTAGACTCCATAGTAAAATAAATAAAGCTGCTAGATATTGGCTACGAAAGTCCTCTTTTTTATCTTTTCTCTTGTTATTCAATAAGCATTTAAAGACTTTGTACTATACAATATAAAGCTTGTATACTGATAGGGCTTCTTTCAAGCACATTTTATTTTCCTAAAATTATCAGGTGTACTAGAGATAAAGTTAATAAAAATAAAAGTTAAGAAAAATAATATTTAAGAGAAATAGGATCCAGGAAGTTTTAAAAGACTGAAAATATTGTGTTTATTTAAGGCAACTGCTTTTTGTTAATAGTAACTGAATAAAATCTAGTATTTAACCTTGTAAGATGGTAAAAGATACTATTAATCTTTAATTATTCCAGAAAACTACTGTTGCCTCTACCCATATCATTGTGTCTCTGTAGTAGTTGACTACTTAAAATAATCCATTTAGTCAATAACATTAATGAAAAATCTTTTATATTGTTAAAGAAATTATGAAATCATTTTTGGCCATTATCTTTTGCTGGCTAAGACATAGTCCAATTATGTCAACAAAAAATTGCTTTAGAAAAGTTTAATAACATTACTGAAATATCCTTTAATCAAACCAGGTAGCTGGCTGGGAGAACTAGAAGATGCAGGGACAGAGGGAATATCCAGTTGCTATTTACTGCTATTTTGTGTTTCAAACAAATTAGCTATTATTATTCTGTATTTTTGTAAACTTTTCAATTCTGACTTTTAAAATA
>PVKC010052948.1:0-10202 GCA_004027635.1 Crocidura indochinensis
AAAAAATACAACAACTACATTGGAAGGCGCCCCGGGAAAGAAAAAAAAGAAAGTGCCCTCGAGTATCCGACTCTTAAGTCCCGCCCGACCCGTCTCGGTCCTGGAGATACTTCTTCGCTGAGGTTGGGAGTTGCAAGATAGAAAAATAAAAATTAAAAAAAAAGCTGGAAACGCAGCCGGTAATCGTTGACTCAATAATCTGGCTTTAACTTGTTTTTTTTTGTTTTGTTTTTTTTTTCCCTGTCGTCTGCAGTCTTTTATGACTTCTGGACATCGTTGTATGGTTGTTTGTTTATTTGTTTGTTTGTGTGTGAAAGTGTCTCTTGGATCGGAAATGCATGGTTTCCGCGCTATTAAGGGCTAGCATCCTCTGCTGGGTGCACTTTTTTTTCTGCTGGGACTAGGGATAGAATGGAGAAAGTTCCAGGATTCCGGAAAAGGACAGGTCCTTACCACGAGCCTCAGCGATTTTCTTTTTTCTGCTTTACATACTTGTCTGTTGAGTGTCTGCTAGTGTGGAGTCAAACTATGGAGATAGAGGCTAGCCTGTTGACCGAGCAAGGTTGAAAGTCACGGCTGTCCCAAAATATTTCTTTAAAGTGGGGTTGGCTTACCATAGGATAAAACTATCCTTCACTATAAACCTTGTATAGAATTTCATGGGCTGTTTGCAAGGGAAGAATCAGGTAGCTTGGCAAGAGCCTATCAGATACTTAGCACATGAAAACCATGCAGTAAATGAATGTGTGTTTCTTTTGAAAATATAATTCTCAGGCTGTTAAAGATTAAGCTTTATTATGCTTCCTAGAATGTCTGTGAAATATTAAGCACTTCTGAATTCTTTACGTCTCCCTGGATGTTATACGCATTGGTAATGCAAAGGAATGCTTTTTCGCGGACAATTTTATGTTTTCAGACCATTCTTTAATGCGGCTTAATTAAATTGTTTCTGGTAGCCTTTATTTATATGGCACACTTAGGAAGTTTTTGTAATCTTATTATAGGAGTAAAGTTGCATTTTGAATTTTGATCATATTTACCTACGTGTGAGTTACAATGAGGGTGTATTTGCCCCAGCTGTCAGTCCTTGACCTGGGAATCTTGCAGTGGAGGGAATTGACCTGTCACTTCTAGGCCGAGTATACACCTAAATATTTTTATTTATGTTAATGTAGGATCTTAGTTCAAAGGCATGACCCCTGAAAATAAGAACTCTAAGAGCTAAAGCAGGATAGTTCTATGGGTAGACCATTGCCTACCATCCCATATTGTTCCTTATGTGAGGTTTACAGTGCTTACAGTGTAATTTTGCGAATGGCTATAAAAGCTAGAAGTAAGTAATAATTGAATTGCCTCTCAATAATTTAATAATTGAAAATCAATAGTTGAATATTTGGCAAAATAGTGAATGACTTAAAAGTTTGCTTGCACTTGGGTTTCTATCATAAACTAGTCTTTAAGATCTTAATTTTTCTCTAAGCTAGTTAGTAGGTAAAATATTACAATTCTTTAGTGGAGAAAAGGAGTAAATATTAAGAAAAGCACTTTATTTTTGACTGTCAACTTTTGGAAAATTTAGAAGAAATACCACTTTTCAAAACGATTTGCTGGAGAGATAATAGCGTTTATGCATTTGCCTTGCTTGCATTTCATGGCCTCACTTTGAATCCAGTGCCACATATGGTCCTCAGAAAACCCATCCGGTCACTCCTGAGCATAGAGCCAGGAATAAACCCTGAAGCACCTAGTGACACAAAAAATAATAACAATAATTTCTGTATTTTAACTATAAATTTTAATGTTTTGTTACTGCTATTAATTGCTTTTAGTCTTGTTTTTTTTTTTAGTTCCTAATTTTGACTTACTAAGAACAATTTTGGAAATTCTACTCTTGATTCATATAGAATTACTCTTCTGTACAGTTTTAACCTTCTTACACTATCATACAATTCCTAAAAAACGGTCGGTCCAAGTTGGAGAGGGCAAAAAGTCTTTCAAACTTAAAATGTTTAAAGATCAGAGTGATTGTACGGGATTTGGTGTGTTTGCCTTGCTCATTGACAGCCCAATTCAATCCATTTCATATGATCCCCTCAATAGCACCAGGAGTAAATCCTGAACTTACCCCCCCCCCACACGTCCCAACCCCTCCCAATTAAACCCAAAATTGGATGAAGCATTCTAAACATTGGGTTTTTATAAGTAGGGATGACATGGAATAGTTAAGAGTTCTTTATTCAGGAGTAAACCCAGTTGATAGCAACTTGCTGTGATTTTGCCTTCCTTTACATTATTTTGTGTAAATGTAGACTTAAAGGACACACTGTATGTTCATTTGAATTTAGTTTCCTCCAGTTTTTAGTTTTAGGAATATATGTAATGCCTTTTACTATAAATTACTTCACAGATAGACTGTTCTAACAATTATCTTTTGTTTCCTTGTTTTTAAGAACCTTTTTCAACATCAAAATGGAAAGATTTGTAGTGACAGCACCACCTGCTCGAAACCGTTCTAAGACTGCTTTATATGTGACTCCCCTGGATCGAGTCACTGAGTTCGGAGGTGAGCTGCATGAAGATGGAGGAAAACTCTTCTGCACTTCTTGCAATGTGGTTCTGAATCATGTTCGCAAGTCTGCCATTAGTGACCACCTCAAGTCCAAGACTCATACCAAGAGGAAGGCAGAGTTTGAGGAGCAGAATGTAAGGAAGAAGCAAAGGCCCTTAACAGCATCCCTTCAGTGCAACAGTACTGCGCAAACAGAGAAAGTCAGTGTTATCCAGGATTTTGTGAAAATGTGCCTGGAAGCCAACATCCCACTTGAGAAAGCTGATCACCCAGCAGTTCGTGCTTTCCTATCTCGCCATGTGAAGAATGGAGGCTCCATACCTAAGTCAGACCAGCTGAGGAGAGCGTATCTGCCTGATGGATATGAAAATGAAAATCAGCTTCTCAACTCACAAGATTGTTGACAAGGAAGTTACCACCATTGTGATCAAGATAAATAATGTTGAGTATTAAAGTTCTGTGTTGATTGTGTGGTTCATTTTTATATTTATTTCATTTAAAATCATGTGATGCAGAATAGTTTTGCAATGTGTATATAGTTGCAGGCAAAAACAAAACCTCACTGCAAAACTTAATTTTGTCACCGATGGTGTAAAGCAAAATTTAGGGATTAGAGTGCTAATACCTGAAAGCTAACAATTATCTTTAAAATTGATGGGTTTTTCTCTTGAAATATTTGTGCATGGAAGAACTACCCTACATTTTACCTAATTGCAATGTATGATTATTCCTTGTGAGATTATTAGTTGAAGACTAATCTAGGTTTTCTGCCAGGGGATATCATAATATTTAAAGAAATCACTTCTGATTAGAGCATCTTCAGAAAGAATAGGATGGTGGGAAAGTTTTCTTGTACCTTCAGATCCCTAGCAGAAATGTCTTTACTTTAAAACATGCTCTACTTGTATATGATAGAGTTATTGAACTTTTTCTCAGTTCCTCACTCTTTCTCTGCTTTTAAAGGTTTTTTGTTTGTTTTGTTTTTGGGGGCCACACCCTGTGATGCTCAGAGGTTACCCCTCGCTATGTGCTCAGAAATTGCTCCTGACTTGGGGGACCATATGGGATGCCTGGGAATGGAGCTGGGTCCGTCCTAGGCTAGCACCAGCAAGGCCTTATCACGTCGTGCCCTGCTCCAAACTCTTAAAGGCTTTTAATTGTATTTAGTAGCAGCTGTAAGTGACCAAAAGACTAGAACCTTTAACGTCAGTGCTAAAAGGCATAGGGAATTTTGCGGTGACAATTTTAGTCACACTATAAATGCACATTTTTTTAGCCTTTACTTTGATTTCAAGCATCATTTGCAATTTGCAAACTTCTTTCACTATCTTGGTATATAAAGATAGCAAATTCGGCATTTCTGTTTAAACAGACTTTTATAATTGAATTTCCAGTTTATCACAATCAGTAATAACTTTTGGCTAACATCAAGATAACTAAAATTTCTCAACTATACGAGCTTTTTATAAGCTTAAGTAAATGGAAACAAGTTTACTTTCATTTCTGTGTGCTTTGCCTCTGATGGTACAAGGGTTTTAAAGGTTGGTAAAGAAATCCTGTTTAAAAATACTGCAACATTTTTGTAGTAGAAGTGTAGCAATGTCCTGCATAACTGGGAGAGAAATCTTAAAGGTCAACCATGTTCTGGAAATGATCTTTGAACATCACTATTCTAAAATAATAACTATCCTATAAAGTTATCAAAGTAGCTTAGCTCAGTTATGTCTCTGTTGGAATGTTTCGTTTTCCAGAAATAGTTGAAAATTGGACAAGAGCTTTAAGAGTATTCTCTGGAAACATTAAAGTTAAAAATACCTACAAAATATATTTCTATTACAAGTGATGCCCTGTGTGACAGAATTTCTTTGAGGTCATTTTATTACAAATCTTCATTAAAAAAAAAAAAACCAAAGTAAGAAAACGGTTAGATTTTCTATTTTTTCAGTAACAGCTTTCTATACCTACATTTCTTTTTACAAACAAGTTACTAGTTCAGGTTATCCAAGTACAACCTTCTGGTTTTAGGCTTTATGTGGGTGTTTGTTTGTTTTTTTCATTTTAAAATAAGCCTGCCACCAAAATATTTGTGTCACTTGTCAAAATTTGAACTACCGGTTTTTCTCATGTTCATTTATGTCAGAGTAGCACAGTAAAGCCTATGGTGTTGCTCATTGATAAAGCACATGTGGAAACCAGCAGCAAAACATAACAAAACTGCTTTTACTTTTCTAGTATGGTGTGTGCAGGCAACCATGTTAAATTTGAATTGTATAAGATCTATGAAGCTAGAAAAATAATTGTTTTATTATACTTTTCAAAGTACAAAAATTTAATCATTCTAATTTTTCAAAGTCCCATGTAATTTTAGACCGCTCTGTATCTCTTGGGTATTAATTTGCACCGCCAACACAGGTAGTGGTGAATATCTTTGAGTAATCTTATGCAGTAATTGATATTGTACTAATAAAACCAATGATTAATATTTTAATTTCTATACTGACTTGATCGTTTTGGTCCTATCTATCCTCATATATTTCTCCAGGCTCCTAATCCCCAGATACACTATTAGAGGGACAAAATCCAGTCTTTGTTAGGATTATATCATGTCCTTAGCAACATTTTCCATCCTGTTACAGACATTTAATATTTCATTACTGATTATGAAATTTCATTCTCTAAACTTGTTAACTTAATCTCAGTGAGATAAGGCAGAATGATTGTTTTAGCCTGCACAAACTGGTACCAATCCGTGAGGCCATGGTTGGCATATGTTAAATAAGAAATGAGAATGCCTAAGACATATGCTGCTGTGGAGATGTAGTGGACGTGTGTACAGAAGCTTTCTATCTTAACTATATAGTGTTAGTGTGATGCTATACTATTGGAAAAATAGCATTTTTCTATTTTATAAGTTGAATGCATAAACATAAGATTTGTAATGTTTCATTTATAGACTGCCTCTTCAACACATGCTTATCTGTTTAATAGCCTTTTCTTGAAATATGGTAGTATGTCTTCCAGAACTTACCACTTGTAAATAACTATTTACCACTAGTAAATAGTTCCTAGCTTGTTGAAATGTTAAATTACTTGTTGGTTTTTTTTTTTTATCCTGGGGCATATAGCAAACCTGAAAAACATTGTAATCATTTCCTACAGGGTGGAAACTTAGGATGATTGTATATGAGAGCCTATATAGTAATTTTATTCATTTATCACCTTTGAGTAAGTCTTTAAGGAGGGATTCTACTTCCACTTCATGGCTTTGGCTCTTCTGAATTTTCTGGGACCAGAAAACAAAAAGAAAAAAGAAAGTTCTGCATCACAAACTTGTAGCCAATCAACATTGCTCTGGGTTTTCATTATTTTAAAGCTGTTGTAATGGAGAGATCTTCTAGCAGAAAGTTCCACATAAAACATGATATGATTGGAAAGTATATTTAAGATACAATTTCAGGTGGCTCAAAACAAAAGTCAAAATTCATTCTTTTGGCTGTCTAGCTTGAATTGCTCCAGCTACCATTTTCAGGAGCTTCAAAACATGTTTATTAAACAAATTTGTTCTATAATTTCAGTGGACATAATAACTTAAAACTGTTTATAACTTCTGGTCAGCACTGATTCAAATGTGAATGTGAAGTGGCTATCTTAAACTTTAGTTTATATCAATCCATGCTATCATATATTCTGAAGTAAATGCATTCTTTTCTGGTGGTATCCTACTTGTATCCAGAATACTGTATTCATTAAAACTTTACTATGTTCATTTTTGTATACCCATGCTTTTTTTTTAATCTTATTTTTTTTTTTTTGCTTATGCATGTATTCTCGATATAAATGTCACTTTTAAAGTTTTGTCTCTGTGACTTTTAGAAATAAATTTCAAAAACTTGTTTTGGAAGATTTTGAAAGCAGTTTTGTGAGTCAATATATTTTATAATTACAAAAATCTGGCTGTATTATGCTGAATTTTAGTTTTTAACACTAAATTCCATTGTATGATGGCTAGACCTCAATGTAAAAATATTTTATTCTCTCAAATAATGCAAATTTGATGCAACAAATAGTTATTTTCTCCCAGAATCATATGCATGTTTAAATTAGATTTACTCCACAGTAAAAAAAAAAATATTTTTCTTTTCCCTTCCCTTTGTTGCTATGATAGTCAGGGATCATATACTTCATTTTGATCCTCACTCATTTTTATTATACTCACCAGGGAATACATGCCAGCCTGTGGTACTTTTGCTGACCCCATTATTGTACTGACAGCAGTGATTGCACATTTAGTTACAGTACGTGGTATGGAGTATGGGGCATGAGATATTCAATACCAGGACTCCCAGACAGCAAGGTTAGGTGACACCTACGATGGTGGAACCTATCAGCCTCATTTTAAAATCCAGTGTTCTCACATAAAGCAACTGAGCCATTTTCTACCCTAAACAAGCTTTTTATAGAAACTGGTTGTATTTTGGAAATTACTAATAAGGAGAAACTGTTCTGGTTTATTTACCTAAGTTTTGTTGGTTTTATGAAAGATTTACTATATTCTTATTTGCCCAAAAACAAAATGCACAGGAGTTAAAAAAAAATTGTTACACATTTTAGTAGTTGTAACTTTAAGAAAAAAAATCATTTATATTTAGCAAAAAATTTATAGTTTGTAACTAAATTTTACTTTTTTCTGAGAACAAGTCATAAGAAATCAGTCAATACTTGTTCTAATTTCATAAACCTCAAACCATCAGAGATGAGAAATCTAACTTGGTTACAACCTTTATAAATATATACCAGTTGAATTGTATGTTTCTCTTGATCTTAGAACAGCTCCCGTTTTTTTTGAAAACAGGAGTGCTTTGTATCTCTAGGTTAATCAAGGATACTTATTTTAGAAATAGACTTAGTTCTGTGAAAGGTAAAACTAGGTATTTCACTTAAGAATTACTTGTGGCATTACTTCCACATGAATACCTGTTCCTATATATTTTAATTTCAGTACACATTCTGAATGAATTTCCTAAATTCTTTCATTTACACGTTGGAATCAGATCATTTAAAACCCGTGTACATGGCTAGAGAAATAGTGCTGGGGGTAGTTATAGTTAGCAGGGAATAAGGAATTTGTTTTACATGAAGCTGATCCTGAGTCCCACAGATGATGCCCACTGCAAGGAGTTAGTAGCCTTTAAGCAACATAGAGTGTTGGCCCCCACTTCAGAACAGAAGAAGTAAAAGGCTGCTAATTTTCTCAATTCTTGGTTCAATTAGAAAAATATCTAATTAGGCAATATTTATATGCATATCTACTGGGGACACAACAATTTTTCATTTAACCCCTGTCTTAAAAGACTTTATATTCTAGTGATAAGTCATTGTCAAATACAATGACTATCAAGAAGTAGGGAGACAAAAGAAGGGGCACATAATTTAGTCTTTTCTAGGCATTGCCTTTAAGCAATTTTATCAGACTAGTTAATGGCAAATGGTTATTGGCTTCATCTTGATTTCAGGGTCATGATTGTACAAGAGCAACAATACAAAAAAAAAAAAAAACAGTCTAATCCTTTGAAAAGCTGTGGTCTATGTAATACAGCAAATGATCTATTTCCAAATTAAAATCTATTAAGTAATGAGACTACAAAATGGGAATCTATCATATACTTTAATTCAATATCCTTGGTAAGCAAAACTTTCAGTCATGGATATCAGGACTGTCACTGGATACACAGTTAAACAATAATGATTAGTTTAGCCCCCTGGACTGATATGTATAATGAACAGTGAACATATGTCAAACTTCAAATTTTTCTATTTAAGCATAGATGGGATTCATCTAAAATGGAAGTGTTATATCCTTTTCCTTAGAATGTTTTCTTACTATGATCATGTGCCTATTCAGTAAATGAGTAAAAATTTTATATAATAACTTGTAACCTAGCAAATTCTGCTTTGGAGGTACAGCCTGCAGAAATAGGCAATGTGCAGATGTATATAAAAGGGCGTTTACTATTATTACAAAGTATTTACAACTCTTTAACGCTGATTTAATAGTAGAGACCAACCGATTCTGTGGTCCAAAATGTAGGTGAAGTTCAAAAATGATGTCTAATCATACTATGGAGCTTTATTTATTCACTAGGGTTGAAGTGAAGCCTTTATTTAAGAAAAAGAGAAAGCAAAGACAGTCTCTCAAGTTCAGGGAATAAAGGAAAAAGGGGAATACACGGGCCACACACTGTATTTGTTCCCATTTTGTTTCTTCACTTCAAAATAAGATATATGCAGTGTGCATAGGAATTTGTTCGTAGTTTTAGTTTTTACTATAGTCTGGCCTCCAACAATCTGAGGGACAGTGAACTGGCCCCCTGTTTAATAAGTTTGAGGGCCCCTGCTTAAGTGATTAAAATTATAAATCGTGTCTATAATATTGCTAATTCTAGGCTATGCAATATTTTTGCTTTTATTATATTTTTTATTAAGGCACCGTGATTACAAAGTTATTCGTAGTTAAGTTTCAGGCACATGGTATTCCATCATCAATCCTACCACCAGTGTCAACTTCTCTCCACCAATGTCTTCGGGTTCCTTTCAACACCAGCCTGCTTCGTTGAGTGGCACATTTTTTAGTTTGCTGTTGTAGCTGGATTTTATGCTTTCAGTTCTATTCGTTCTGTGGTTTAAATAGCTAGATATATCACATCTTTACATTGCCAATTTAACAGGTCCCGGCCCCTGACCTGTTACCTTACATCCACCTCTTCTCAATTTCTTTACAATGGTCTATGTAATACATAAAATGATTGATCCCTGCACCTTCCCTGCACTTTTCATTTCTATAATTTAGGATTCGGATTTATCTGAGTTCCCTCATCTTTGCATTCATTCATCCTGTTATTCTCTATATTGCAGGTAAGCGAGATTATCTTATATTTATCCATCTTCTGACTTCACTTAACATGATATCCTCCAGTTTTACCCAAATTGCAGTAAATTGCATGGTTTTATCCTTGCTGGAAGTTGCATTATATTACTATATATTATATTGTGTATTATACAATATATTACATTATATATATATTATATACATACATATATGTGTATATACCACCCATTCTTAGCCACTTACTCTCATTGGATACTTAACTTGATTTTATATCCTAGCAATAATGCTAAGTGCTTCAAAGAATAATGGTGCACATGTATCTTTTAGAATGAATAATTTTGTGTTCTTGGTATACACACCAAGAAGTGGAATTACAGTGTAATAGCTCGATTGTTACTTTTCTAAGAAATCATACTGTTTTCAACTGGGGCTGGACCAGTCAACAATTCCACCAGTAGTGAAAGAGAGTTCTGTTTTTACTCCATTCCTGCTAACACAGCTAGTTTCCAGGTGTTTTTTTTTTTAATATGTGCCATTCTTCATCAGTTTGAGATGATATTTTACTGTGTATTCAGAGTTCTATTTTCTCACTATTAAAATGAAAACAGTTCTGTAAGTGCAAAGTGTGTGTGGTAATTCAAATACATGCACCAAATGTTAAAATTACTGACAATTTTACTCAGAGAGCATTTGCCTTTCATTTTAATATAGCACATACTTTGTCTTGCTACAATAAAAACATCTTTG
>PVKC010052949.1:0-10197 GCA_004027635.1 Crocidura indochinensis
AGAATGAGCATCATAAAGAAGTTTCCAGGGAATGTGAGAAATCAGACCAATTGACTTGAGAGTATTGATAGAGCTGTTCGTTCTATCAAAAAGGGGGTGGGGGTCAGCGTGATAGCACGGTAGTAGGGTGTTTGCCTTGCATGTGACCAATCCAAGACAGACTTTGATTTGATCCCTTGCATTCCATATGGTCCCCTGAGCCATATTTCTGATTTCTGAGTGTATAGTCAGGAGCATCACAGGATGTAGCCCAAAATGAATAAATAAATAAGTAAATAAATAAATAAATAAATAGACCCCAGACCATAGATAATATCACCAGTTAGGATTCATTTTACTGCTTCTCTTCACCTTGTGCAGCTTCTTAGCCTTAGACACAACTTCTGTCTGTTCTCAGATGCAGACAGTGAAAACTGAGTGCTGTGTGCCCTGATTTTGGACGCTGAAGACACTTCTTTAAGAGCCAGCACAAACTAGTCACCTGTCATAAGTAGGATACTGAGAAACACAGGACTCATCTCAAAGTTTGTTGTTAGGATTCGGTGGTGAATTATCTGTGAGAGGGCAGTGGTAGGATCATGCCAAAGTGGGGAGAGGAGTTTAGGGTCCCTCCTGTTTGCCTGTAGCACACCTAGACTGCTCAGAACTGGTTGAGGAATGAACCTGTAGGTCTCCAGCTGCAGATTCAGATGGATCCTTTTGAACCAGTATCTGTGGGGTCATCTGAAGGCTTAAAGCTACCTGTGATCTAAAAACAACAATCCCACTTGCCTAATGCCAACTGGATTGTCCATTGCCAATTACTGTCCAAATGGGTCAATAGTAGAAACTGAGACAAACAAATGTATAAGGAAAGAAACATTCATGGTCCATGTGTTAGGAGCAGTCATCAGTGGTCTCATTTATTCAAGAAATAAGGCCATTCATTTGAAAATATATCATTTATTTGATAAATGGCATTTTAGTCAATAAAAGATTATTTTTATAAAAGTCCATTTATTAAGTTAAAAAATATCATTCTCCACACAGGGCTCCTAATCAGTAGACCATTATTGATAAGGACATTAAGGATGATTAGTAAGCACTTCAATGTTCTGTAGAGGCTGGTGTATTTCACATTGCTGTTAGAAGGCACCCTTTAAAATAGAGTTCATGAATTTTCTTATACATGGATGTACATGGAATCTATAATGCTGAGTGAAATAAGTCAGAGGGAGAGAGATAGATGCAGAATAGTCTCACTCATCTATGGGTTTTAAGAAAAATAAAAGACATTCTTGCAATAATTTTCAGAGACAAAAGAGAGGAGGGCTAGAAGTTCCAGCCACTACATGAAGCTATCACAAAGAGTGGTGAGTGCAGTTAAGACATAACTACATTGTGGGGCCGGAGAGGTAGCACAGTGGTAGCGCGTTTGCCTTGCAAGCGCTGACCCAATACCAATGGTGGTTTGAATCCTGCCATCCCATATGGTCCCCTGTGCCTGCCAGGAGTGATTTCTGAGTAGAAAGCCAGGAGTAACCCCTGAGCATCGCCGGGTGTGACCCAAAAACAAAAACAAAAAAAAAAAGAAGAAGTAATAAATACATTGAGAACTATCATAACAATGTGAATGAATGAGGGAAGTAGAAAGCCTGTCTAGAGTACAAGCGGAGGTAGGCTGGGGAGGAGGGAGATTAGGGACTTTGGTGAATGGAATGTTGCACTGGTGAAGGGGGGTGTTCTTTACATGACTGAAACCCAACCACAATCATGTTTGTATTCAAAGTGTTTAAATAAGGATATTTAAAAAAATGGAGTTCATGGGACCGGAGAGATAGCATGGAGCTAGGGAGTTTGCCTTGCATGCAGAAGGACGGTGGTTTGAATCCCAGCATCCCATATGGTGCCCCGAGCCAGCCAGGAGCGATTTCTGAGTGTAGAGCCAGGAGGAATCCCTGAGCGCTACTGGATGTGGCCAAAAAACAAAAAACAAAATAGAGTTCATGGGTCCCGAACAATAGCACAGCAGTAGGGCACTTGCCTTGCATGTGGCTGACCCAAAACAGATCTGGGTTCGATCCCCAGTGTCCCATATGGTCTTCCCAGCCGGGAGCAATTTCTGAAGGCATAGTACAGAGTAACCCCTAAGCATCACTGGGTGTGGCCCAAAACCAAAAAAACAAAATGAAACAAACACAAAAATAGAGTTTGTGACAGTTCCCTATTTTATTTTTTCCCAGGCTGCTCTTACCTCTCACAGACAGTCTTATTCTGTACACAGGTGCTGCTGGAGGCATTTGTCATCTGCTCAATTCTTTACTGCTGTTCTATTTTTGCTTGGGTGCACACTTGTAAACCCTTTGCCTTCAAAGACTGAAACTATATTACCCAAGATTGGATCCCAACCCAACCCTGTGATTTTTTGTGAGGAGGACCAATTTCCACACCCACCTGCCTCTGTTTCCTAGAGTTAATCTCTCTCAATTTAAGGGATATTTTTCATGCATTATGTGAGGTATACCTGATTTCTCTGTTAGGCAAGAGATAAGCCAAAGAGTACACAAGTTAAGAGAAAGTTATGTTTCACAATAACTTTTTTTTTTGGTGGCTTCCTTTAAGCAGAGAATAAAGCACAAAAAATATGAACGCATCTTCCAGATCCGGACATGATCTGACTGTTGGGTTACACCTTATTTTACCTAAAACAAAGTTTATCCCTGGTTCTTCGTATCTGTTTGTCTACAGTTGTAAAATCACCCCATACGCCATATCTCTAAGCCAGGTGAACAGGTCTAAATTAGGGTCGTACAAGAAACAATCCAGACAAGCTGAGGGTGAAACACATTAGTCTGGCAGTCTTCTATCTAGTCTGGAGCTTGATGATTGTCAGAACTACTATTTATATTGAGTACAGTGGTCACCCCTGAGTGGGTCTGTAAACTCATCCAGGTTTACAAGTAAGACCATCTTTGTTTTGGGTGAAACCAAGTTGTAAATAAACAGATACAGGGATAAACTTTGTTTTAGGTAAAATAAGGTATAAACCAACATACAGTAACTTGGTTTCACCTAAAACAAAAATTGTGGTTACTTGTAAGCCACAATTTTTACTGCCCCACCCTCAGCCTGATTTGAATTATTTCATGCACATCCTGATACAGACACACTCACCTGGGCTTGGAGGTACAGCGTGTGGGGTGCTTTTACAATCTGACCTGCCAACTTTTTCCAAAGCTCCTTATGCTATGAATACTGTTTTCAGTCCAGAAGGCCTTCCACAGTTCTCAAACAGACCCAGATAGACCTCATTTCTTGAGGTCTTTGCACATGAACCTGCTTTAGTAGGGAATGGTGAGAGAAACAGCAATAGGGTTACACACACTATATATGCATATGTATACACATATCTGTGTGTACAGACATATACCAATGTGCAAATATGCAAATACGTGCATACATGTGTATACATGTTTATATTTTTATAAATGATCTATATATGCATGTATACACATATTTACACACAAAGAGGCTTGTTTTTAAAAAACTTCTATCCTCGCACCCTCAATTCTGATCCATTGTCTCTCCTTATTTAACCCTCTTTACTATCAGTCCTTAACTCAGTAGGAAAGGAGATTGTCCATCTGTCACAGTTAGCTGCCAGCTGATTCCCAAAATGAAAGGACACCCTCTCAGCCCCTTACTTCTAGTCCCAGCAAGAAGTTGCAACCACCATTCCTGCTGACTCATTCTATGTGACGCTTTTTCTCATACACACACCCCAACATGGACTGGAGCATAATACTAGACTCAGCCCCAGAAGGGCCCCCAGCTCAAGAACACTACCCAATCACTTACTGCTGCAAACCACTAGATCTCATCCCCCACCTTCAGACTATCTCAAAAAACTTAATGGTGATATCTATATTTTCTTTATATGTTTAATTCCTTAATAGTGATAGCCTATTTCATCTTTCTTTTCTATTTTTAAAATTTGTGTTAATTTATCTATCTATTTATTTATGTAGCTTTGCTTGTTCTAGTTCTGCTGAACAAGCTTTGTTCTAGTTCTGCTGAACAAGCTTTGCTTGTTCTTGTTCGAATTCTAGAAAAAATATCTTTTTTTTTTTTTTTTTTGGTTTTTGGGTCATACCCTGCAGTGCTCAGGGGTTGCTCCTGACTCTATGCTCAGAAATCGATCCTGGCAGGCTCGGGGGACCATATGGATTGCCAGGATTGGAACCACCGACCTTCTGCATGCAAGACAAAAGCATTACCTCCATGCTACCTCTCCAACCCCTAGAAAAAAGATCTTGCTTGGGATAAAAGCTCAGGTCAAAATCAGGACATAGAAACTATACGACCTGACATTTTTACACTCCCCCATGCACCAACAAGATAATATGGCATTAAACTTTTTTGCATAGGTACACTAAAATGGAGAAATTCTATATAGAGAGAAAAGCTCTTATATATTAGAGATATGAACCCATAAGATAAGATAAAGAACCCATACAGGGGCACCACCCATTTTGAACATTTGTCATGGGAACTCGACTTAGACCTCATGTGATTGGACTTTGACCATCCAAGCCTGAATCCTGAATCCCAACCTTAAAGCTGACACACTTCCTCAAAACAGCACCAGGAATCAAACACCACTCCTCCCCACAGGTGAGAGTCTCTAATACAGCTCTAACACCAATTTGTGTCAGTGTGTGCATATGACATCCTGAAGATGAGGAAACAGCAACAACTAGATCCAAAGGCAGGTTGCCCCACCTCATCACCTAATGGTATGATGAAATCAGAAAACACTCCATCCTTTGGTCTGTGCAAAACCCAAAATCTCTAAATAAAGAAGTCTGACTGAAACAACCATAACTGAACATAACTTCTGCAACCATAAAGAAAGACTCTATTCTACATCTCATCCTAGGACCTGTGCAAAAACCAAGATCTCTAACTATAGATGACTGACTTTGACAACCACAACTGAGCAGAATGTTTTCAGGCAATATAAATAGACTCCAGGGTTTACAATGAACAGGGCCAGAGCATGTAGTTGATCCCATGACAATATGCTTCAAGGGTGGAGAAACCTTGTCTTTCTTAGGTCAAAGGAATTTCCTTTCAACTTTCCCAATACGTAATTACTGTACCTAAGCAAAAAACAAAAAACAAACAAACAAAAAAAAACTTGACACTCCAGTCCTCCTTTCTTTTTCTTTTTCCTTTTTTCTCCTATTAAATTTATATTTATGGCCTCTTGTAAGGGAATTCTCCTAATTTTTTTTCTTCTTCAACAGAAGAAACATAGAACACAAATCATCTTGTTCTGTTTCATAAATTAAGGGAAAAAAGTGGATGGTAGGTGTCAGGGGCAAAAAATCTCACAAACATTGAGTGGAAATAAAAAATATATATCAGACCTAAATACCCAACTCTAAGTCAACTACAGCAGAATCAAGATATTTAAACTACAACAAACTATACACAAAAGAG
This sequence comes from Crocidura indochinensis, assembly GCA_004027635.1. Classification (NCBI taxonomy): domain Eukaryota; kingdom Metazoa; phylum Chordata; class Mammalia; order Eulipotyphla; family Soricidae; genus Crocidura; species Crocidura indochinensis. The sequence goes on from PVKC010052949.1 coordinate 5,485, forward strand.
ACCTGTTACTGACATTCCAGGGGGCTAAGGATGGGGGTATGAAAGCATGCTAGGAATAGGGGCAGAGGAAGTCAATGCTGGTGGTGGGAATTGCCCTAAGATTCACTGTCACTATGTACCTTAAAATACCTGTTTAGACTTGTAATTCACATTGGTCTCAATACAATTAAAAAAATTTAATTGATGGAAAGGCTAAAAAGATAATATGGGTGTTAATACCTTGAATATGAAGTGATGATAAGAATATGCTTAGATCCCTGGAGGAAAACCAGTCTGGTAGGGTGAGATTGTGGGGAGATGACATTGAATTCTTGGGAAACAATGAAACCAAGATGTGACTAAAAGTTACTCTAATATCCAAAAGTATCAAAAGCATTAAGGTCACTCAAAATGTTTTTTGATTTTGGGTCACATCTGGTAGCGCTCAGAGTTATTCCTGGCTCTATGCTCAGAAATCGCTCCTGGCAGGCTTGGGGGACCATATGGGATGCTGGGATTCGAACCACCATCCTTCTGCATACAAGGCAAACACCCTACTTCCATGCTATCTCTCTGGCCCCAAGGTCACTCATTTTTGTGGAAACAGAAACTGAGGCCTAAAAAGACTCTAATAGGCACCAACACTGACCCAGAAAACCTCCTGTGAAACAAAAGGCAAGTGATAAGTAAATGAAGATGTTCAAACTGGACCAGCTCCATAAACTCATTCTTTTCTCAAATGAGTTGTAAACTGAGACATGAAAGAACATGAGTACACTGGCCCATACAACAGAATGCTGGTAATCTTGAGAGATGTGGGCGGACCAAGCCCCTGCCTTGCCAAAGCCAGGCCTGCTATCCCCATTACTCAGATGCACTATTTCCCCTGATGACCCCACCTCATCACTGACACTTTATGATTCTTAGTAGGGTCACCAATCAGACCAAACTTTTTTTAATCTCTGGACAAGCTCTTTTGTTTAACATGGTCATCCTAATAGGAACACATCAATTTAACAGAATGTATAGTTAACAAGAGCTTATAAAACCTTCTGCCATTGTATTAATGACTTCAATAGAGATACAATAATTTTCACAAATGTGCTTGCTGCTGTACTTTTTCTTTTTTCTTTCTTTTATTAAATTTCTTTTCTTTTCCTTTCTTTTTTTCAATAACTTTGACTTTTACTTATCTGGAAAGAAATGTATTATGGTCAACTATGTCAACCCTATGATCTATTTTGTTTTAAATAAATTTTTTTGTTTGTTTTTGGGCCACACCCAGTGACGCTCAGGGGTTACTCCTGGCTATGCGCTCAGAAGTCGCTCCTGGCAGGCACGGGGGACCATATGGGGAACCGGCGGATCGAACCTCGGTCTGTCCTAGGCTAGCGCAGGCAAGGCAGGCACCTTACCTCCAGCGCCACCGCCCAGTCCCCTCAAAGCTCTCTTTAATAGTCTGGCAATATATATTCTTGTCTACATTGAAATTGTCCCAGTTGCAGGCAGTTTGTATGTTGGGTTGTGGGATAAATCATATATATATAAAGAAAAGGCACACATTTTCTATTTGGGAGATTTGCCTAAGTCTTGACCTGAGATGTGTGCTCTCATCTTTCTCAACTTTGGAGAAACCCATGCTTTCCTTTGACTGCATCAGTCTCTTTTTTTCCTAATATCCATTTTTTAGATAAATGTTTTATTTCACTATTAATATTCTCAAATTGTTTTCTGTGTGGAAAAGTGATACTACTGCAAAAACAAAGCAAGATTAAAAAAAAATGGGTAGAAGTTAGAGCTGACCTTCCCTTTTTTACAAAGAGCAATTCCTCACTCCAGTCTGAGATCCACAGCTTCCCAAGAACTTGAGCTGCAGGGATAATTTCCCTTTCTTTGTAGGTAGCTCAAGTGCAAGGCAAGCAACTTCACCCTTGTACTTGTCCTTTGGCCCCTCTACTTTAAAATTCTGAAGCATTAAAAGTTTCTTCTTCAGGCCCGGAGAAATAACACAGCGGCGTTTGCCTTGCAAACAGTTGACCCAGGACCAAAGGTGGTTGGTTCGAATCCCGGTGTTCCATATGGTCCCCTGTGCCTGCCAGGAGTTATTTCTGAGCAGACAGCCAGGAGTAACCCCTGACCGCCCGGTGTGGGTCAAAACCAAAAAAAAAAAAAAAAAAAAAAAAAAAAAGTTTCTTCAAGAATACCTTAGTTTTAGCTCTCACGGTCTTCAACTAATTCAAGACACGCCTATGTATCCACAACTTAATACCAGCTGAATGGACATGTTCATCACAGATGTACAGCAACATTTACACTGTGCATGACCCAATACTAGGCACAACAGCTTTGTCAATTTGCCACTGAAATTTAATATCACACCACTTCCTGGAACTTCCCCTCCCTTTTTCAACTGATTGGAATTTTATCACCTTAGATGGCTAAGTTAGTATCATTGGATAGGACATCACCTATCTGTCCCTGACCTTACTTCTATAGGTTTCACAGTCACTCTGTCTCCTAGGTTCTTCCCATGTCCCTCATCCTCCCTGGCTCCATTCAAAGCACACCTTTTTTACCTACTTTTCTCCTCACTCTATCTCACCCTTTTGGACCTAGTTCCCATCAGAGAAGCTCATGAAGTTTCTGATCACCACTGAGGGTTGTTCTGACCCATCAAGCATCTTTAGGTAGAGGAAAGTTCCTTCCTTGGAAAGCTGTGCTCCCCCCACACCCAGACCAGCCTTGGAGAGCTTTGTAGAGGTAGTATTTCTCATTTCTTGTACAGCCTGTACTGCCTCCTGGGATGGAAACCATTCCTCAGAAAAGACAGGCTGAGCAGGTAGCCCTGAGATCCTGGTCACAGCCAGGTCTGCGCACCTGGGTTTCCAATCGGGAAGATGAGATCTAAGGAGTTGGAAGAATGTGGAGATGAGGGAAAATATGGTGGATCTGTGTATGTAGGGGGAAGGGTGGAGACCCTTAGTTGCTAACCTGTAGCAATGCAGACAGGAGATGAAAGATGGAAAAAGACAGTAAAGAAGAGTGCCCTATCAGTGGAACAGGACGGATGGTGCAGGTGGGAACTTGCACTGGCAATTAAAAGGACATAAAGACAAACTCCCTTGAAATGAGGACAGAAGTCAGCAGGCTTCTGAACCTGGAGAACTTTGATGCCTGGATCCACCCACCTGGAGGACCCAACAAAATAACCAGGAAAGAGTAAGAGTAAGGCAAAAGTGCTTTGACTCATATTACAGTAATATTACCTTTGCATTTTGGAAAGGTTTCTTAATCCTATTATCTTCTTAATTGAAGATTAAGATTTTGTGGAAGATAACCCATTGGCATGACACCAACTGGGAAGGCCTAGTCACCCTTTGAAGCTCTCTGGTCACCCTTTGAAACTCATTGTTGTTGTTGGGGCTGGTGGTGAAATGCGACAAACCAGCTTGACTTTGTCAACTCTATCCACATTGTCTCCCAGAAAAGGGACATTGCTGGGGTGGTCTATATCTCACCAGATTGTCTGGATCTCCTCTTTTTCAGAGCAGAACATAGTAGAGAGCCCAGCCCCAAACTGAAACCCATCTGAGGGGGGATTGTTGGAAAAATTCCATCATGTGGAAGGAATAAGCCCAAGCAGGTCAGAGGCTGTCAGCCAAGACTAAGAGCTGCTTCATACACAATGTTCTCAGTGAACATAGCTGAAGCCCCTTTTGGGCTGGGCACTGGGCCAGGCCAGACAACAGAGCAGTGAAGTAGAGAGAAGGTCAGCCTTTTGCTTCCTCCCTGGGGGTGGAATAGAGAGGACCCCTTAAGCAAGATTTAGAAAACAAATTTCTGTGCCAAGACTTAACCCCCACCCATGGGCTGAGTATCCTTGGGTGTGTTTATTTAAAAGGCCCCCCTCTTTCTTTTTTTTTTTTTTTGGTGCCCTCCTCTCACTTTTATTCTGTTCACTTTTCTTTGTTTTGTTTTGTTTTTTTTAATTTTTATTGAAAGCATTGTGAATTACAAGTCCCTCGATGGATTTCTAGCATACAGTGATAGTGAATTAGGGCCATTTCCACCACCGATGTTGACCTCCCTTCACCAAAGTTCCCAGCATACATCCCATACCTCCACTCTGAGCCTCCTGGCCTGCCAGTGTAACAGGTTCATTTTAAGTTTAGATTATTATAGCTTGGGTTTCTTGATTTTATTGTTGTTGACTTTGGCTTAGGTATTAAATTCTGACCTTTTTTTTCTTTTCTACCAATGCACCCGAGATCACTGGAAAACCTCCCTTTTTTGGTGTTGTGTCACCCCAACCTGGGATCCAGAAAAGACAAGAATGTGCCTGGGATTTTCTGTGTTTTGCATCATAGCAGGTCAGGGCTGGCCCTGATTCTGATAATAAACATCCTGCTCCACCAAAGCTAGTTTGAAGGTCTGTATGAAAGAACTGGCAGATTCTTCTTTCTTGTCTGTCAACTACCTGTGACTACTTCAGTTTAGCCCATGCATGTGAGGACAGAGGAGGATCATTTAAAAGTCAATGGCTTAGGGGCCCCGGAGATAGCATGGAGGTAAGGCATTTGCCTTTCATGCAAAAGGTCATCGGTTTGAATCCCGGTGCCCCATATGGTCCCCCGTGCCTGCCAGGAGCAATTTCTGAGCATGGAGCCAGGAGTAACCCCTGAGCACTGCTGGGTGTGACCCAAAAACCAAAAAAAAAAAAAAAAAAAAAAACTA
>PVKC010052950.1:0-10210 GCA_004027635.1 Crocidura indochinensis
CACACACACACACACACACACACACACACACACACACACACACACACACACACACACACACACAAAGTAATTCTATTTCCACATAATTGTATTGTATTAATTTATACCTTTTTTCTTCTTTGACTTAAAACAGTGTCAATTCATTTCTGTGGCTACTAAAATACTAAAATAATGCTATTAACCTCATAAATATTTTTCTGACTCAACTTTCTTTTATTTTCATTGAGAGAGACTTCAGCTATAGTTAGGGATTTTGAGGACTACTCCTGTCAATTTTCAGCCAATTGGGTCATTGGCCCTGTTATGTTTGGATTTTCACGCTTACTAGTGTTTGGGGCCCCCAAGATCTTATCCGATGGCTGTTAGGATGTCATGTGTGACTGTGAATCCAACTTCAGTGTCTCAGAATGCGAGGCATGTGTTTCAGCTCTTTCAGTTATCTGTCTGTCCTGCTAACTTAATTTTCTTAAGTAGTTGATAAGAGTATGAATCATGTGAGAATGACTTCATGTTTCCATAGGTCAGATTCCATTGCTGTAGAGTCATCTCTTCTCTCCCACCCCAATAATAACAAAGTTTTGTTGACTCATTGTAACAATTATGGCCTCTTCATTTAGTAATAATAGTACATCTGTTGATTTCTTTAAATATGTGTAACTTGTGAATATAATTACTAACAAAAATGAATTAGGAATAGCTTCTTAGAATGAAAGCTTCCCTTAGGTGGAAGGATTGACATATCATAGTCACCTTTTACGTAGAGAAGTAGATTGGTATAGAACAATGATTCTCGGCATCATTTGCACACTATTATTCAGAAGAGCTTACTAAACATATATGTTTCTAAACTTCAAGATAAGTTCACTTTCAGCACTATTTCTCCAGCCATGAGCTTGACATTTTTTTCTGATAACATGCGGGAAATAAAAGAGTTCTGAATAATTTCTATGTCACAGATTAGAGCAGAAAGAATATGACTGCGAGTACTGAAAAGATTTCAGTCTTACTTTTTGTAGCTTGTGTGAATTTAAACAAATGATGTGCTATGTCTGAACCTTGGGTGGCTACTCTGAACAGAGTTTGGCAGCCAAGCAGTCTTGGGAATTCTACCTGATACTCCTGTGTGCACAGCATGGATCCCAGCCCCTTGAGACATTTCTCTTGCCTAGTCTCCTCATTTACAATATGGGCATATTCACAAAGTAAAATTGTGCTGACAATTTGAGATGATAATGGTCAGTACACAGCACAATGCTTGGCATAGAATTATTAATGCTGCTTGAATGAAGCTCATTAATCAGGCAAATAGGTTCAAAGGTAGGAATAGAAAAAATAGAAAACAGAAGAAAGCACATCTTCAGGATTATTTTTAAAGGGGGGAAATGGCTCCATTTATGTATTTATGAACAAGCACAAGACTAAATGGCATTTTGAGGGGTCATACTGGCTGTGTTCAGAACTTATTCTGAGCTTTGCACTCAGATTATTCTTTTCAGGTTTGGGTGACCATTTGGAGTACTAAGAGTCAAACCTGGGTTGGTTACATGTAAGGCAAGTCTTATGTGCTAACTATTTCTTTTTTACTTTTAATTTAATTTTTTATTTTTGGGTCACACTCGGTGATGCTCAGGGGTTACTCCTGGCTATGAACTCAGAAATCTCCCCTAGCTTGGGGAGTCCATATGGGACATCGGGGAATCAAACTGCTGTCCATCCTGGGTCAGTTGTGTGCAAGGGAAATACCCTACCGCTCAATGTGCCATTGCTTTGATCCTATATTTATATAGCCTCTAAATCATCTTTTTTTAATTTTTTGTCGTGCATTTTTAAAATATAAATTACGTTATTTAAAGACCATGTATCAACAGTGAAAGAGTTGATTATAATATATTTCTAAGTAAATTGAAGATAAATTTTTAAAAAAATTTCTTTATTTAAGCTCCATGGTTACAGAATTATTTGTAGTTGGGTTTCAGTCATAGAATGTACACTGCCCTTTACCAGTGTAATTTTCTCCCCACTGATGTCCCCCATCCTACCTTCTCCCACCTGTTGTCTCTCTCTGGGATAGGCATTCTGCTTGTCTCTGACTATCATTGTTATGGTAGTTGTCAGTGAAGTTACACTCACTGTTCTTTGTGGTCAGCTTCATATTATGAACTGATCCTCCTGGACCTCAACTCTATTGCTTCTGGATATTATTGCCATACCGTCTTATTTTTCTTATATCTTACAGATGAGTGAGACTATTCTATGTATAACCCTCTTCCTCTGACTCATCTCACTCAGCATAATAATCTCCTTGTCTGTCCATGTATAGAACAAATTTTACAACTTGATTTTTCCTACCAGCTGCACAGATGTACTGGTTTCTTTAGCCACTCATCTGTTCGGACACCTGGGTTGTTTCCAGATTCTGGCTATTGTACTGCGATGAACACAGGGTTACCCGGAGGGCATTTTTGAATTGTGTTTTTGTGTTTCTTGATATATTCCTAAGAGTAGTATTGCTGGACCATATGGGAGCTCAATTTCCAGTTTTTTGAGGAATATTCATCTTCTTTTCCAGAAAGACTAAACTAGATGACATTTCCACCAACAGTGAATGAGAATTCCTTTCTCCCCTCATATATACCAGCACTGGTTGTTCTTTTCTTTTCTTTTTTTTTTGTGATGGGTGCCAGCCTTTGTGGCTTGAGATTGTTGTTGATTTACATCTCCCTGATGGTTAGTGATGTGGAGCATTTTTTTATGTGTCTTTTGGTCATATGCTTTTCTTCTTTGAGGAAATGTCTGTTCATTGCTTCTCCCCGTTTTTCGATGGAATTAGATTTTTTTTTACTGAGTTCTATCAGTATCTTGCATATCTTATATATTAGCCCCTCATTAGATGGGTTTTAGGGGGATTAGCTTCTCCCATTACGTGGATAGCCTTTGTATCCTAGTCACTACTCTTTTTGTTGTTGTTGTTGTTTTTTTACTACTCTTTTTTTAAGAGCAAAAACTTCTCAATTTAATGTAGTCCTATTGTTCATATCCGCTTCCACTTGTTTGGACCGTGGTGTTTCCTCTTTGAAGATGCCTTTAGTCTCAATATCATTGAGTGTTTTGTTTATGTTTTCTTTTGTATATCCTATAAGTTTTAGGTCTGATATCAGGCCTTTAATCCATTTTGATTTGTGCATGATGTTACATAGAAGTCTGAGCTCACTTTTTTGCATGTGGCTGACCAGATGTTCCAACACCACTTGTTGAAGAGGCTTTCCTTGCTTCACTTTGTGTTTCTTGCCCTTTTATTACAGATGAATTGATTGTATGTCTGGGGATCATTCTCTGAATGCTTAAATCTATTCCATTGACCTGAGGATCTATCTTTATTCCGATACCATGTGTTGTAATCACAATTGCTTTGTAGTACAATTTAAAGTTGGGGAAAATGATGCCTTCCATCTTTTTTTCCCTAAGGATTGCTTTAGGTATTCATGGCTGTTTATTGTTTCAAATGAATTTAAGGAGGTTCTGATCTACTTCTTTGGAAAATATCATGGCTATCCTTAGGGAGAATACATTAAATATGTACAATGCTTTGGGGGAGTATTGTCATTTTAATGATGCTAATTCTCCCAATCTATGAACAGGGTATATGTCTCCATTTCTTTGTGTCCTCTTTGTGTCCTCGTGTCCTCTTAAAAAAGAGGTCCTCTCAAAAGAGAGGAGGGTTGGAAGGTCCAACTCACAGCATGAAACTCACCAAAAAGAGTGATGAGTACAGTTAGAGAGATAACTACAATGAGAACTATCATAACAATGTGAATGAATGAGGGGAGTGGAAAGCTTGTCTAGAGTACAGGTGGGGGTGGGGTGGGGTGGAGAGAGACTTGGGACATTGGTGGTGGGAATGTTACATTGATGGAGGGGGGTGTTCTTTACATGACTGAAACCCAACTACAATCATATTTGTAAACAAGGTGTTTAAATAAAGATATTAATAAAAAAGAGGTCCTCTAAAAAGAGTAATCCAATTCCTTTTGTCCTTTAAAAAAAGGAAAAGAAAAAGAGTACAGCAACAAGAAAATTTGTGAAAATTATTGTATCTCTATATGACGTCATTAAGTCACTCAGAGATTTAGTAAGCTCTTGTTGCTAGTTGATCATTCAGTTACTTATTTTTTTTTTCTGAACATTAGGTGGCTTCAGATACACATTGGCAACTAAATTTGTGTGTTTCTACGGGGATAACATTATTAAAGAATTGGAGTTGTCTAGAAATTCTAAGCACTATTGCTGATACTGCGACTTTTGTGGGGCATGTTTTCAGCTGCCAGGGTTTCCTGAAGTGTGAGAAGGTAGAGAAAGGTGCCTACACTCACTTCAAAAAAATCCTGGTGATGTCAACTCAAATACTTGCCTAACTGGAGTTTTGGTCAGACTGGTGTCTCTGCAGAGATCTATAGAGGAAGAGCCATAGAGAAGATCTATAGAGAAGTAGAGTCATTGCCAAAGCAGTGATTGTGGGTGATTAGTTGCAGCAGGTACGTCTTTGCCAGGGTGGGGATGTGGTCTCCTCTCTCCTCCCAAGATTGCCTACTTTCAGCTGCATGGCTGGTCTACTCATACTTTTTCATTACTTGGTTTACACATATCTTTCAAGAATAGAGAGAGTCTGTGGAATTAATTGGTAGAATGCAGACATGGCAACCGAGTTTTTCTCATTTTTTCTTAAGTTTAGTTATTCACATTTGAGTGAATAATTTGTGATTCCCTTGAAATTATTGGTTTATATTTTCCTCCACTTAAAATATTCCCTTGCTAATGATAAACCTTTATAGTACATAAGTGATGCCATTTGTAGTGTCAGTCTTTACTTTTTACTTTTTTGTTATTTTGGCAGTCACTGGTATGATGGACTATTCCCAGTGTCTCATCTCTACACATGCTCTATTTGGTACAATATATGCTTAAATATTATTTGAAACTTGGAACACTTCTGAGTCATATAAAATCTTTTCCTTCTGGTCTTCTTTTTGCTAGAGTTTGTAACATAGCACACAGCCCTTTATTACTTTCTGCTTGTGCCACTGAAGTTAGAGGGCAAATGACTAGAAAGTGGAGGGTTTGGGTGGCTCTGAAAGCAAATATTTCATGGTTCTCATTAATGTAACTGTTTCAGATGCTTGTCACCATATTTTTTCCCTGAAAACATTTTTTAGGTACCCAAGGAGATACATAATTAGCTCACATCATTGTCAACATATAATAGTTACTGTGGAAGTCTATGAACCCCACCCTCTTTCTTTTATTAAGGCAGAAAAACAATTAGTTGAATTTTCTCTTTTCCCTTCTACTTATTAGTTTTGTACTAAGTGAAAGACATATTAAAAGTATGGGGAGGGTAAATGTGAATGCAGCAGTTCCCTTATTTTCTAAATTAATTTGCTTCTAAGTTATAAAACTGTGAAAATTTACCAATGTTATGATAAAGCTATGCTAATTTTTATTTAAAGTTTCTACTTTAAACATTTTTGAGATCATCTCAAACAGCATTAAAATAGGGGCTTTCATAAAAGCTTTATCTACTTTTGTTGTTTCTTTTTGATTATATCTATTTCAGGACTGATTCCATCTATCTTTTTTTCCCAGAACAATAGAATAATTTAAGTGCCCGAAGGTATTTATATAAATCATATTTGTCTAGTTCACTTTTTTCTTATTAGACACAGTTGGATTTAAAGAGAAACAAAGCTACAGAATTTATAGTAAACAATTGATATAAAAACAGGACATGTCAGTTTTTCTTTAAAAAGTCAGGATTGCTCCCAGACTCCCAAAAGTGTGTTATTAATTCTCTTGGCATGTTACACAGCAAAAATAAAAGTATTTGTGAATGTGGCTACTTCTTTTAACAAGTTCCAATAACTGCTTCCTAAACGTGTGTTTTTATATCAATTACATACAGTAAGCACTGAAATCAACCAAAGAGAACTGCAGAGGCCAACTGGAGATAGCCATGTGAAATGTGGAGCACAGGCTGCCAAAAGTAAAATGTGGATATAATTTTATAACACCATTTTATAATTAAAGTCATAAGTGAGGTTTCCTGCTATTGTTTAAAAATGTGTCATGATAAATTTAAATCAAAGATATGGGCAAAGAATGGTCTGCAAAGTAACAGATGAAGGCAACTATGATGGTACAGGAACATGGCCTAGTGGAGAAAAGAAACACATGCAAACAATTTCAGTGAAATAATTACATTTATTGTAGATAGAGCTCTGGTTTAGAAACTATAACCACTTTGAAACGGTTTTTATTCATGTCATATTGAGGTTAACTTGTTGGTACTGTCTATAGAGAGATTATTTTTTTTTACTAGCAAGGTAATTTGATACATTGCTTTAGTGATAAGACCATGTCTTCTGACCAAATATTCACCAGAATTCCCTAAAACTGAAGAATGTGATTTTAGCATGTGGAGTCCATAGTAGTTAATATCGCCAGAATTAACAAAAAAATACAGTTAAATTTAAATTTTAGATAAACATAAAATGATTTTTGGCATCAGTATATACCCAATATCAAATGGTATATAATTATATAAAAATGTATTTTTGTTTAACTGAAACTCACTTTTAATTGGGTGCTGGTGTGTTATATGGTTAAGGAACCATTAATTTAAATATGTAAAGCAATGGATTTTTGTATCTTTAAACCAAACAATTGAAAGAAAATGAATTTAAGTGATCAGAGGGAAGAAAGTATAAGGTAAATTTACTTTTGTACTGTCATATCATTAAAATGTCTAACATTCATCATTAGATAGATGAGTGATGGATGATTTCTATTCAGTGATAGATCAAGATGTTTTCTTTGTTAGTGAATACATTCCATTTAAAAGAACTCCTCCCTGAAGGAGATGCGTTGATTCATATACAGGAATAGATTTAATCATTGGGACATTCTTGCCTTTAGTAAGTCATGTTCTTCTAATATGAAGGCCATTTCCAGTGTATCAATTCATTCATCTTGTCTCTAATCCAAATCATGTGTTTCATATGGCACTTGAAAGACCATTAATAAGAATTTCCCCCTTCAACCAATCCAAGGGGACACTATGTTCTTGATTACATCTCAAATGTCAAGATATGGGGAAATGGATAACAAAAGTCAAATTATATTACTTATAATTCATACCATTGTTTTAATTGCTGTAAAATATGTCGGGGTGGGGGAAGATGTGCCGTGAAACAGTCTGTTCAATGGACATGGTGGATGGAGGAGATAGAGAGTTATATCTGCTTTTCCTCAGTAGATCAAACTCCCTTTCCTCTTGAATTCATAAGAAGCCACCACTTGGTGTATCTTTCTACTCTGATAGTCCTTTAAAATCAAGATACATTTTGAACATTATTTTTTTTATGTTTTATATATTTGTTTTTAAATTTTATTTTATTAAAGCACCATGATTTACAAAGTTATTCATAGTTGAGCTTTAGATATATGGTGCTCCAGCATCAATCTCACCACCAATGTCAACTGTCTTCCAACAGTGTCCTCTCCCACACCCAGCCTGCCACCTTAAAAGGAACATTTTTGTTTGGTTATTAAAGTTTGCATGTCATGGTTTCTGTGTTGTTCACTCTGTTTTTCTTATTTTTTTTTAGATCTTTATTTATTGATTGATTCATTGATTGTTTTCTGGGTCATACTCAGCGGAGTTCAGGGGTCACTCCTGGCTCTGCACTTAGAAATCGACCCTGACAGACTGTGGGGACCATATGGGATTTCGGGAATCAAACTGGGTCCCTCCTGGGTCAGCAGCATGCAAAGCAAACACCCTACTACTGTGCAGATTATCTTTCTGGCTCCTTTTCTTTTCTTTTCTTTTCTTTTCTTTTCTTTTCTTTTCTTTTCTTTTCTTTTCTTTTCTTTCCACTTTCCTTTTCTTTTTTCTTTCCTTTCCTTTTTGTTCCTTTTCTCTTTTCTTTCTCTTCTCTTTCCTTCTCTTTTTTCTTTTCTATTCTTCTTTTCTTTATTTAATTTGTTTTTAGGGGCTGGAGCAATAGTACAGCAAGTAGGGTGCTTGCTTTGAAAGTGGCTGACCTGGATTTTATTTGTGGCACCACATATGATCCCCCAAGCCCACTAGGGAATCTCCTAGCTTACCTAAGGCTGTGAGCCTCGCAAGGGATGGTCGAAAAATTAAAATAAAAGTCTTTTGAGTAAGATACCATGATTTACCAAGGTTAGAATAATTTGTTTCTATATATGGGCCCACCTGGAGGTACTCAAGGGTTAATCCTGGCTCTCCATTCAGAAATTGCATGCAAGGCAAGCACCCTATGTGCTGTCCTATCTCTGTGGCCTCTGATTTACCAAGCTTGGATATGCTTGTTCGTAGATCAGTGTTTCACAATCCTGGCTGCATATAAGATTCACCTGGGAGCTTTTTAAAATTCCCAGTGCCTGCTCACACTTCAGACTAAATCACTATCTCTGGGGGTGGGATCTAGGCATCAGTGATTACACATACTTCCTAATGATGTCAATTTGTAGGCAATCTTTGAAAAAATTTTGAGATCACTGCAAAAGAATGAGGTGTCAGACATGGAAATCACCTTGGTTGGTGGTACCCATAGCATCAAATTTTATACCATTTTTTCACATTATATTTAGCAACTTCTATATATTTTTACATTTTTGTTAGTTCATAGTTCATCATAATCACTCTCATACCATTATGTTATTATAACTTAAATTCCAAGTGAAAAATTATGATGAACACAATAAGCAATATGTAATGGATTGGATGAGTCACAGATGTGTTAGGTTTATGTATTTAGAGAAGATATCTTCCATAATCTTTGAGTGAGTCTATAAAAAAGTAGGCAGTCATGTCTAATGTTGCCACCGCCTTAGATGTTGTGGTCCAGTTTCTAGAAATGCTGTACTAGTCTAAGTAAAGTTTCATCTCACTTTATACTCTTGGCCACTGAGTCACCAGATCAATTTATATTCATTTCACATGAGAGGGACAGCAAGGGAACTTTCCAGAGCATTCAAGGCTGTACATGCACATCCCGCAGTCTGGTATAAATCCAGATTTGTATCTGTTGTCCTTCCCTAGATCAGTAAAATGGATCCATGTGTACACTTACTTTTGTTGCAGGACATTTTTAGACTTTGCTGGAACATCTACCATTGAGAGTGTGGAAGATGAACTCAAAGAATTTACAACGTTTACATATCACCACGAAGTTTCTGTTCAATAATAGGATTGGGTGAAAGTTATGCTGTCCCAGAGTCTATTATTGATAGGCTCAGGACTATCCAAACTCCAAGAAAAGAAGGAATAAATGCTATTGTACAGATTTGAGGGTTTGAGATATTGCCTCCTCCAACAGAATGTCTCTGTTACTCTTACTGTTTAGAACATAAATAACATGCATGTGACAATTCTCTACTACTGAGAAAGCAAAAATACCAGGGAAGAGATTATGTTCAAGGCATCTCCCATATAGGCTGACCAGTTGGATTCTATGTATGTATGTATGTATGACTGAAATGCATATGGGTTGGAAACTGTGACAGAGACAACAGAAGGTTCCCTAAAATTTTCGTCCCAACCTTGGTTGGGAAGAAATGGGATCTATTTTATAGATCCACTGCTCTAGCAGTGACCATAATGCGCCAATAGGAAGATTCTCTCATGAAGGGGTCGTATTGAACAGGAAGATTTTTCTTCCTATCAATGACTGTGTTGGAAATATGTTCCATGGATCCACCTCTGTTAAGATTCAAATCCTCACACTGATTACACAACAGCCTATTGGCCTATTGCAACAGAGGGGAACCTTACTGACCACACCACTATCTGTAGAAATGGGGGTACTATTCAGTTTGTAATACTTGGGGGTTTTCAAGTGCTCCTGTCCCTATTTTTTTTTTTATTTTTAATTATGAGAACAAAGATGCAAAGAAAGAGGACAAATAAAGTTACAATGGAAAGATTATATAAACAGAACTCCCATAAGTCCCATTGCTGATATCTTAACAATGAATTTTCAACCAAAGAATATTAAGAAAAATAAAACAGAACCCATGTACAATTACTTTGTCCCTCAAGTCCCCAGATTGCAATACGTATTTCTTAGTAGCACATCAAGCATTCTAAAGCAATAAAATTTATGTAACTCCTTAAATTTTGAAGGCA
>PVKC010052951.1:0-10196 GCA_004027635.1 Crocidura indochinensis
GGGGTGGAGTGGGGTCAGAGAGCCTCCTGCTATCCGGCCACACCAAGCCTGCCTGTCAAGCTGTGGCCCATGGAGGAGATGGACAACAGATGTCGAAGCTCCATATTCACATTTCTGGGTTGGTGTGGGATGAGGCCTTCACACCAGTGGTCTAAATCCTCCAAGCCTGTCAGGGCCCTTGAGACTCAGGCCTCCCTCAACCCCACCAGCTGCCGCCTCAGGAGGGCAGGGCGGGTGTGGGGTGCAGGGATGTGGTGCAGGGTTGTGAGTATAGGTGTATGGGTGTGGGTACAGGGGTACAGGTGGAATATAGGAATGTGGTGCAGGGTTGTGAGTATCAAGATTTGGGGTGCAGCAACAGGTATGTAGGGATGTGGGGTGCAGATGCGCAGGAGCAGGGGTGGAAGAGTGCAGGGTATGAATACAGGGGTGCAGATACAGGAATATAGGGTACAGAGGTTCAGGATGGAGGTATAGGAGTGCAGGGTACAGAATGAGGTGCAGGGTTGTGAGTATAGGGGTGCAGGTGCAGAGATATAGTATGCAGGGGGGCAGAGGTACAGGGTGCAAGGCTGTGGAAATAGAAGTTCAGGGTACAGGAGTTCAGCTGGTATAGGAGTGTGGGTACAGGGATGTGAATACAGGGCTGTGGGTCCAGGGGTTCAGGTGCCCTGTATGGTTTCGGGGTGCATGTACCCTGTTTTATGCAGCCCCAGGCAGGTGCCCTGCAGCCCCAGGTAAGTGCTTAGGCCAGTCTCACTGCCTCTGCTGCCTCCTACCACCCCCTTAGCAGGGGGGCTGGGGTCAATGTGATGGGGAGCAGCTGCTGCTACAGGGGCGCCAACACATTCCCCTTTGGTGAGCTCATGGTGACACATCTGGGCCCTAGTGTCCTGGGAGCTGCCAGCTGGGCTCCCTCTGCAGGCTGGGTCCCTTCCTCAAAAACTCCTGCCACCCCACAGCCCCCAGGTTTCACAGCCCCCAGGTCTCACAGTCTTTAGCACCAGCTTTCAGGCTGAGGGACCCTCAGTCACACTGATCCCCTCCTTCATGAACCCTACAGTTCTGCTCTGTGCCCCACCCACTCCTTCCAGACCCAGGGCCTGGCTCCTGGCTCTGAGTCATCATGTCCCTCTCATGTTTCTTGCTCTGAGCTTTGTCATGCTGCCCCAGAACCCTATGTCCTATGCCCAGGTGCCCCCTGGAGAGACCTATGAGGGGGACACCAAGGTATTATTGTATGTATAATACATGTGTTCCTGGATATGTGCACACATGCATGAGGACAATTTTATGTCTTGATATGTGGATCGCATGTGAGACGTGTGAGACTTGCTGTGCATGTATATGACCTGCACATGAAATTATGTAGACTTCACACATGTGACTGTGCATGTGAATACATGCATGCTGACCTATGTGCATATCTGAATGTGTTTTCAGGGTCTGTTGATATTTCAGGGGACATGGGGGCAGTGTCTGCTCCCAGGCTGTGTCTCGTCCTCTCTCCATGTCCATGAAGGTGAACCCCAAACATGCCCCTTAGAGTCATGGGAAGGCTCTGCTGACCACTCTGGCAGCTGTGGGGGGCTGAGTGTGTGCCCTCTCAGTCTGGACCCTCCCCACTCCATGCACACTGCCTCATCGGCCTCTGGTGTGCCCTTATTTTCCTTGTGTGCTGGGTGTCCCTTATCATCTGGGACACCTGCCATTGCTCCCATCCCTCTCTGCATGCTGTCACCTGTCCCACCCACCGTCCCAGCCAGGACGTGACAGAGCCTGTGGAGGTGGGGGAGAGGGAGAGATCACTGGTGAATGAGGAAACTCAGCCTGGACAGGACAGGGCAGCCTGGACTCCTGAGCTCATTGCTTCCCGGTGGTCCTGAAGCTAGTCTGCCCTGCAGGGAGAGACCTACTGTCCGCACAGTGGGTCAGGGAGCAGATGGGGGCTCAATGTGGCAGAGACATGGCAGGGGACTTGGGGACAGTCCAGCCTCAAGCCTTTCTGGCTCCTCCCTGCCAGGACAGTGGGGTCCTGTGGCTGGACCAGACTGGGGGCACTTAGAGGAGCCTGGAGCTGGCACTGGGCAGGGCTGTTCCTCCCTGGGTGTCTCAGATCATCACAGAAACAAAGAGCTTCTGTGGGGACCTGGGTGGAGTTGGGGAAGGTGCGCCTCACCCGTGCCCCAGAGATGCTTCTTCAGGCCATGGGGCAGAGTGTAGGCACCTATGAGTGTTCACCCTTACATTGCTCTGTGGGGGCGACACTGGTGTGCTGGTCTGGGCCTGGTCTGAGCCTGCTGGGGTCCTCTGAGGCACAGACTCAGTGTAATTCATCAGGGGCCTTGCTTGCTTCCTGGCTCCCCTGGGCATGAGGGAATCTCCACCCTAGCTCCCCGGGGCATTCAGGATCCCCAGCTTGGTGTCACAGGATGTGAGGGACCCTAGGGTGTATGGGATCCCCAGTTGCTCCAGCCTGGTTCCCCGGGGTGTGAGGAACCCTCCAGCTTAGCTTCTCAGGGTGTGTGGGACTCCCCCATGCCTCTTATCCCTCTCTGGCCTGTGGCCTGATGAGCTCAGGCTGACCCACATCTCACATCCCTCCCCCAGCATTCTCTGTGGGGTGGAAGGCAGCCATAGGCCTGCCAGAGCCAAGGAGGCTGGCCACAAGGACTGGGCCCAGAGCTGGCTCAAAATTTCCAGGCTAGGAAGCAGGTCTTTGTGGGGAGGTGGGAGGCTGGTACCAGAAGAAGGGGGCTTGTCCCAGGAATGACATGATTTCAGTCGCTGGGCAGGCACAGATGAGCCCCAGAAACCTGAGCTGACTGCAGCCATTGACCACCATCAAGCCAGGTCCCTTTTTGACGGCTCCAGTAGTAATCTATGCCCATTCTTATCTCCCCATACAAACCCCACATGCAGCCCAGAATCTCTCAGACAGATTGCAGGCCCTCCATGGTGCTTTCAGGGACCAGGGCTAGCACCTGGGCCAGGGGCTTGCCCCCAGGGCTTCTAGGTCAAGGGTCAGAGGAACATGTCTGTGAGGACTCCTTGTGAGGGCAGGGCCACAGGTACGTTCACTGCATGTGCAAGTGTACATGATATGTATGCGCATGGTGTGCCTGTGAGAACAGGGGTGCTCTATGCAAACATATCTGGGGTACATGCACACACGTATGCTGCCTCACATGTGCCTGGTAGTCACATACACATCAGGTGCAGTGTGTAAATGCATGTAGAGGAATACACATGCATAGTTTGCAATGTATGTAGAGGTAAATTATGCGGTATGCGGGCACATACATAAAGCAACACTGACGTACATAGTATATAACGTGTAGTGGTGAATTGTGTGGTTGCACATAATATGTGACACATGTGAAGTGCTATGTGCATACTATACACGTGTACATGCTATGTAATGTGTGTAGAGGAGAACTGTGGTTGCTGAGCACTGCAATGCTACAGACAAATGTGCATAGTATGTAATATCCTTAGAGGTGCTATGGTATACTGGGTATATGCACATGGGTGCAGGTATGTGACACATGCAGAGTTGAATTGTGGTGTATTGGGCACATGTACACATGTGACAAAAGAATACATGCTATGCACAGTATGCACACATGCTGTGACTATGTGCATAAGGTATTGGGCTCCTATATTCATGTGAGTGCCTGGAGCATGAGCACTGTGAGTGTAGGGTTGAGGCATGTTGGGTCTCTGTGACACTGTGGTAGAATTTGGGGACTGTGTATGTCCTGCTAGGGTGCCTGTTTGTGGAATCCCTGGGCGTGGGATAGGCAGGACTGGGCACCTGGACTGGACGGGACAGGCAGGTGTTATATTAATTAACAACAGGCAGACACACTCTGCCCAGAATTGCTTGGATACTGTGTGTTGTGTGAGAACAAGTAGCCAGGTGCTGCTGGGGGGTCTCTGGGTCCGTCCTGCTGCCAGGGGCTATCCTTGCAAAGTGCTTCCCTGTGGGAGCATGCTTCCCTCTGGGTGCTCCTGGGAAGTGATGTGGATGGATAGGGAGCAGAGATTGTGGGCCTCTGGCCCGCTTGTGTGTCCCTTTCCTGGAATTCACAGAGTGGCCAGTGGCCAGCCCAGCTGACTCAGAGCTTGGACTCTGTGCAGAGAAGCCTCCTGGCTGGCCTCTGGGGTCCTTGGAAGGGCAGAGCTGTGCCCAGTAGGTTGGGGCC
Organism: Crocidura indochinensis; assembly: GCA_004027635.1. Lineage (NCBI taxonomy): Eukaryota > Metazoa > Chordata > Mammalia > Eulipotyphla > Soricidae > Crocidura > Crocidura indochinensis. The sequence continues at coordinate 4,209 of PVKC010052951.1, forward strand.
AGAGCTCTGGGGCCTGCTGGTGAGCCGGGTCTCAGTCCACACTCGAGAGAATTGGGTTCTACCTGACTGAGCTGGGAGGGGCCAGGTCAGATCCATCCTAAGTATTCCCCTGTCCTGACCCTGGGACACTCAGAACTGCCCTATAAGGTAAAGTGGTTGGAACCACTGCAGGAGCCCTGGCCTCACCGTGGCCCAAGGCACGATGGGGAAGGCTAGGTGGACAGATTGTCCACACTGCAGACCTCTGGCCCCTCACCCCCTGCGCTGTCTGTTCACACTGCAGGCTCTCTACACTACAAATCTTCTGCCCTCCTCCACTCCCCATGTTGTCTGTCTACACTGCAGCCATTGAGAGGGTTGAGGGAATGAAGGATGCTGAGGGGGTATGAGGGCTGAGGAGCTGAGAGGGCTAGGGGTGCTAATATATGCTGAAGGGGATGAGGGGCCTGAGAGACACTGAAAGGGCTTGGGGAACTGGGGGACAAAGGGCTGAGGGTTGATGAAGGGCTGGGGAGGTCTGAGGGTTGCTGAGAGAATTGAGGTATGCTGAGGGGGTTGAGGTGGAGGGAGGGTTGAGGGACTGATGGGTTGAGGAACACTGAAGGTTGTTGAGGAGTTGAGTGGATTGGGGGTGCTGAGAGGTGCTGATGGGGTTAAAGGATGCTGAGGTGCTGAGGGGGCTGAGAGAAATGATGGTGCCAATGACTCTGAGGGGCACTGAGGGTCTGAAGTCTAAGGGAATTTGGGGGCTGCGAGAGTGAGGCAGGGATAAACACCTGCAGATCAGTGAGTTTGTGTTGTTGGTGTTGTGTTGTGTTGCCTCCTGCTTGCTGCTGACTTTCTGTCTGCTTGAAGTAGGTCTCCAACTATCCAGGAGTTCATGTTTATCCATTTTTGCTTCATGTTTTAATTTTAGGTACATTTATGTTAATAATGGTCATATTTTAATTTATTTCACTTATGGGGGGTGCTTCCAGGTATTGCGCAGGGGGCCATAGGCCACTCCTGGAAATATATATGTATTTTTTGTGCATGTATACATTTATATGCACATATATTTGTATGTGTATGTGTATTATGTATATAGATACATATATTGTTTTTTTTTTTGGTCAAACTCAGTAGTGCTCAGGGATCACTCCTGGTGGGCTTAGAAATTCTAGGTATTGCCAGGTTGGAACCTGCGCTGACCATGTATAAGGGAAGTAACCTCCTGTGCTGTCTCTCATCCCCAATTCCCAGCAATACATGGACACTGTCCCATCAGCAGTACTGAGGCTAAGGATTACCCACTGTTGTAGATCACCAGGGCCCCCAGAAATGCTGCGTTTAGAGCTACCCAGTGCCAGGGACCACTTGGGCCCCTGGGCAGTGCTGGGCCCTCTAGTGCAGTGGCCAGTGTTGCTTGGGGACGCTTTGATGCTGGAGGCAGACCCTCACTCCATGTGACCCTACACAGAGCCCCCCTCCTGATACTGTCTTTGTTCTTTAGTCACTGTCAAGTGCCTCTCACAATCTCTAGGGCAGCCAGTTCCAAAGCCTCCCATCTGGAGTGCCTTGGGCGTTGTTTCTCCTGTTCTGCTCACTCTTTCCATGGAGCATCTTGCTCCATCTGCTTCCTTTTAACCTCTTGGTGTCTTTGATTGCCGCATGTCTCTCATCTTTCATGAGGAGCTGAGATCAAGATGCTATTTACGTTTCTGCATGTCAACCTCTTAATGAGGTGTTTTCCAAAGTCAAGTCTAGTCCACACAAGATTCTTAATTGAAAAGCCAGGCTGGAGCTGGTAGTTTGGTCTGCATTTTCTGTTCAGTTATTTTCTTTCTTCTTCCTCTAGGTTTCTGTTTCTGTCATCTTTTGCATTGGATGTATTTTTCCACTTAAATTCAATGTCATTCCCTTTTACTATATTTTCTTGACTATTTTCTTAGTGTTGTTTTCTTCTTCTGGGAATTAAAACAAAGAACGTACATGACCTATTGCACACTAAGCCCTTGGTATTGAAGATACAAAGCATCACAGACATACTCTCCTTCCCCTGTACTCATTGTCACAGAAACCGGCTTCCATCTTCCTCCCATGCAGCAGCCTTTTTGAGAGGGGCCAAGACTCTTGAACCCACCTGCTGTGCACCCCCAACAGGTCCTTGATCAAGGCCATCTTCTAGGCCTGGAGCTGGGCTCTGCTAAGGCAGAAGTGTCAGAGGGAAGCTCTGGTTTGCCAGAGTGCCAGTTCTTGAACTTTGACAGGTAACAGGTGTTTCAGGATCTCTTCTCACTTGCCTCTCACCCTCTTGGCAGTGCCTGACTTTGTGTCCATAGGGTCTCTGCATTGACCTCCTGGGACAGCTTTGGTTTCCGGATAGTATACCAGTCTTCGTAGCCTCAAATATGACCCTCTCAAATGCTTTTTCAAGTCTCTCCATCTGGGTCACTTTCTGTCTTCTTCCTTGTCTTTTAGGCTGCCCGCTTTTAATTGCCTTTTCCTGAGCCCTTTGCCCCTCTTGTCACAGACTTTTTTAGTCTGTTATAACCAACCTTTGTTCTGTGAGTTGTATTCTGTTTTGCTTATTTGGGTTTTGGAGCCACTTCCGGCAGTGCAGGTGGGGTTCAGATGGGCTGCACCTCACTGAGCCACACTCCCAACTCTGATTTGCAGTCATTATCAGTGGTCTTTATCTGGGGTTATATTTCCATGCTGTCATTCTTCATATTTATTTATTTATTTTTGTGAAGCAAGACAGTTTTTTTTTGTTTTTTTTTTGTTTTTTTTTTTTTGGTCACACCCGGCAGTGCTCAGGGGTTACTCCTGGTTCCATGCTCAGAAATTGCTCCTGGCAGGCACGGGGGACCATATGGGGCACCGGGATTCGAACCGATGACCTTTAGCATGAAAGGCAAGCGCCTTACCTCCATGCTATCTCCCGGGCCCCGCAAGACAGTTTTTACTAAAACTTATTTAGAAAGTTGTGAGGGGACAGCAAGAGAAGAAATGCACAGCCTGGGAGAATATAGCCTGGAAGAGCTAGTTTGAATTATTTAGATATGTTTTCATTAGTTCTCAATCAGCCCTGAAGAGTTCTTATTAGTGATAGCCTCTATGACCAAGATTGTCCTAGTCCGTGTCCATATTTTCTTGAGATGTTGCATGTCTCTAATGTCTCCTTTGACAGATGGACACTGAAGTGAAACACTGTGGAAATTATGAAATGCATGTCTCTTTATAGCTTTCCTGGTCTGTAAAAAGTTTGCCCATGGCCTCAGGCCCAAGAGAAATCCAAACCAAACTGGGATGCCACCCGTCTTGACGCGAAGACAGGATGACGCTGCCAGATGCTGGAGTTTGGAGTCCTTCCTGACACAATGCTGGCCGCTTTCTGCTGAAGCCGTGGCTGAGTGGAGGGTCCCTGACAGTGCCAGACTGGATATGGGCCTGCATTTGGACAGAACCAGCATCAAGGGTGCCTGCCATTCTTTCATGGGACCTGGTACTGCTGCCAAGGGGATCATCAGAAAGTCCCCGCTGGATGAGTCTGACAAAAGCTAGGACTTCTTTGTTTTTGGTTTTGTGTCACACCTGGCAGCGCTCAGAAATCTGGTCGGGGCCGGGCGGTGGCACTGAAGGTAAGGTGCCTGCCTTGCCTGCGCTAATCTAGGACGGCCACGGTTTGATCCCCCGGTTCCCCATATGGTCCCCCGTGCCTGCCAGGAGCGACTTCTGAGCGAATAGCCAGGAGTAACCCCTGAGCGTCACCGGGTGTGGCCCAAAAAACAAACAAACAAACAAACAAAAGAAATCTCCTGGCAGGGCGGGAGACAATATGGGATGCCGGGATTCAACCACCGTCCTTCTGCATGCAAGGCAAGCGCCCTACCTCTATGCTATCTAGCTAGGACTTCTGGGGTGGGGACAGCGCTGGTTACAGAGCCCTCCTGGATTATCTATGTGAACCCAAGGTGCATTGAATGGGAGGCTGCTGAAGAGAAGGAGGACAGGGAAAGGACTGAGAGAGGATGCTGATAGGGGAGGATTCTGAGGGGGGAAAAGGTGAGGAGAAAAGGCTGAGGGAGAGGAGCTAAGGAGAGGAAGCCGGAGGGAAGTGAGGTGAGGAGCCTAAGGGGGAAAGAGGTAAGGAGGAGCTTGAGAGGGAGGAGGTGAGCCCAAGAGGTGGTGAAGGTAGAACACTGAAGAAGAGGAGAGAAGGCTGAGGGAGAAAACTGAGGTGAAGAGGCCAAGGGGGAATGGGGTGAGGGGGGAAACTGAAGGTAAGCTAGGCAAGGGAGAAGGCTGAGGGGGAGAGGGAGAGGAGGCTGAAGGAGAAGGGGTGGAGGAGATGGTTGAGGGAAAGGGATTGGGAAAAGGCTAAGGGGTGGAGGTGGGAACAGAAGGCTGTGGGGGGAGGAGGTGAAGGAAGAAGGTCGAGGGGAAGGAGGCTGTGGGGAAGAGGCAGGCCGAGGGAGGATTGAGAAGAGCCTGAGGAAGAGAAGGGGAGGGAAGAAGGCTGAGGTGGGAGGAGTTGAGGTTAGGGAGCCAGAGGTAGAGAAGAGGTGGGGAGGTGGCAGGGGTTAAAGAGAGAGGAGACGAAGGGGAAAGGCTGGAGAAGAGCAGTCTTCGGAGAGGAAGTCGAGGAGGCGGAGGCGGAGACGGGAAGGGCAGAGATGAGGGAGGTGGCGAGGAGGGAGGAAGTGAGTAGAAGGAGCTGGAGGGCCGAGTCTTAGGGGAGGAGTCTGCGGGTGAGAGGAGGAAGTTGATGGGGAGCAAGCTGAGAGCAAAGGGGACAGAGGAGCAGGGCAGATCTGAGTGTAGGAGAGGAGGGGAAGAGGCTGAGGAGGAAGGTGAGGGGAGGCTGAAGGTGGAGGGGCTGAGTGGAGGAAGCCGAGGGGAAGAGATAGCTGAGGAGAGGAGGTGAAAGGAGGAGGACCCTACCTGAGGGCATGGGAGGCTGAGGCGACTTAGTGGAAGAAGTTGAGGGAGGAGTAGGGAGGAGAGGAGGCTCAAGGAAGGAGTCGTTGGGGAAGAGATTGGGGAGGGTTGGAGGGCAGGTGCTGAGGGAGGAGGAGGAGGGGAAGGTAGGCCGAGGGACAGAGGTGAGGGAAGGAGAATTGGTGGGGAGTCTGAGGGTCTCTGGAGGGGGCATTGCCTTCCTAGGGTCAGCACAGCTGGCAGAGCGGGCGGTAGCAACAAGAGGCCCTGGTTTGGGGCAGAGGTCTGGGGGTTGCTATGGCAATCCATAGAGGTTACAGTCACTCAGTCCCGGAGCCATAGACAGTGGCCGGCTAGAACTTTTGTCACCACACTAGAGATGCCCTTAGGTCCTGGCTCCTGTGCCCAGCTGTGTGAGGGAACTGGCAGCACCTGACTGACTGGCAGGTCAGTCTCCTGAGCAATAAGTGGGGCCTTGCAAAAAACAGCCCCAGCATCTCAGAGATGGGACAGAAGGAACGGACAGCCTACAGAACTGTTCCACAAGAGGTCAGCAGTGGTGAGGGGACTCGAAAAGAGTTGGAGGCTTCAGGGACTGTGTGTCTAAGGGTGGGGTACAAGGAGAGGAGCTCACTGTTCTCTAGGTATCTTTGCACACTAAGCCAGGCCTGAGGCCAGAGTGGTGGTGCAACAGTAAGGCGTTTGCCTTGCTCACACGGCTAACCCAGGACAGACCACGGTTTGATCTACCCCCCCCCATCCCATATAGTCCCCCAAGCCAGGAGCAATTTATGAGTCAGAGCCAGAAGTAAACCCTGAGCGTCACTGGGTGTGACCCAAAATAATAATAATAATAATAATAATAATAATAATAATAATAATAATAATAATAATAAAGCCAGAGGGCCCGGAGAGATAGCACAGCAGCAGCAGCAGCGTTTGCCTTGCAAGCAGCTGATCCAGGACCAAAGGTGGTTAGTTCGAATCCCGGTGTCCAATATGGTTCCCCGTGCCTGCCAGGAGCTATTTCTGAGCAGACAGCCAGGAGTAACCCCTGAGCACCGC
>PVKC010052952.1:0-10206 GCA_004027635.1 Crocidura indochinensis
GATGATAGTAAAACAGGTAGAGTACTTGCCTTGCAGGCAGGTGACCTGGGTTCAGTCTTCCAGCTCAGTCTCTTCAGCTCCACCAGGAATGATCACTCAGCACAGAGTGAAGAATAAGACCTGAGTACTTCTGGGTGTAATCCCCTCCCCCAATTCATCATATTGCACCTCCAGGTTCTCCAATAGATTCTGTAATATATTTTTTAGGAAGAGTCAAGTACTTATAGTTCATCACTGGCTTTATATGGTGTGAATGATTACTAAGAGGAGATGGAACTGAAGTGAAGATGCACAGAGGAGAGAACAAATGTATTTTGCCATTAACAAACGAAAGATGCAGCCCAGTATGTGCCTCTTAATTTTTCCCCGTTTTTATGAGTTTTAATTGAGATGTAATTTTAGTTAAATGAATATATAATTTATATTTTTTTTGAGACCATTGTGAATTACTTGTCTTTCACAGTTGTATTTCAGGCGCTTAGTGACAGTGAATTAGAACCATTCCCACCACCAGTGTTGACCTCCTCCCACCACTAGATCCCACGACTATCAGTACAGGTCCATTTTGAGTATAGCTTGTTATAGTGTGGGTCTCTTGATTTTACTGTCATTGACTTTGGATTGGGTATTATATCTGACCTTTTTTTTCCCCACTCAATGTAAAACATTGAATAGAGAATATTTTACCCCTCCTTGCTAGTTAATCTCTTCTATTTTTTTCCATTCATATAGATCATATTGCTCAATTATTTATTTACTTTTGTTTGGGATCACACTTGAAGGCCCTCAGAGGTTATTCCTGATTCTAGGTTCAGAAAGTATTTCTGGCAGGCTTGGGGGACTATTTGGGATGCCAAAGATTGAACCCAGATCAGCTGTGTGCAAGGCAAACATTCTCCTCATTGCACTATCACTCCGGCCCCTTTATCATATTGTTTAGAAGTGATGCCTGGCAATGCTCAGGACCAGGTGGTGATGGGGATCAACCCCCTGCCTCCCATGTACAAAGTATGCACTCCAGCCTGTTGAACTGTCTCCCAATCCCTGGATGATGTATTTTCATAGTTCACATTTCACTTCCAAGAAAGCATTGCTTTTTTTTTTTCACTGAACCATAGTGAGATACACAGATACAAAGTTGTTCATGATTGAATTTCTGTCATACAATGTTCCAACACCTCTCTCCCTTCATCAGTGAACATTTCTCATAACCAATGTCCCCAGTTTCCCTCTTGCCTCTTTGAGGAACTTTCCATTCATCTCTCTTCCCCATTTTTGGTAGGGATTAGATTTTTTTTTTCTTAAGTTCCATATCAGTGCCTTTTTTTTGTGTGTGTGTGTGGTTTTTGGGTCACACCCGGCAGTGCTCAGGGGTCACTCCTGGCTCCATGCTCAGAAATTGCTCCTGGCAGGCACGGGGGACCATATGGGGCACCGGGATTCGAACTGATGACCTTTTGCATGAAAGGCAAACGCCTTACCTCGCTATCTCCCGGGCCCCCCATCAGTGCCTTTTATATTTAGACATTAACCCTTTATCAGTTGGTTTTTGGGTGAATAGTTTTTCTCATTCGTGGGCAGTCTTTGAGGTACAAATGTTTCTGAGTTTAATGTAGTCCCGTTTGTTTATCTTTGCTTCCACTTGCTTAGTTAGTGGTGTTTCATCTTTGAATATACCTTTAGCTTTAATGTCATGGAGAATTCTGCCTACATTTTCCTCTATGTACCTATGGTTTCAGGTCTGTATCAAAAACTTTAATCCATTCTGATTTTACCTTTTTGCAAGGCATCCAAGAGAGGTCTGAGTTCAGGTTTTTGCATGTAGCTGACCAGTTTTCCCAACACCATTTGTTGAAAGGCTTTCCTTTCTCCTCTTCATTGATCTTGCCCATTTACCAAAGATTATCTGATTGTTTATGTGAAAGTCTGCCTCATGATATTCAAAGTCTAGGGGCTGGAGCATGGGTAGGGCATGTGCCTCGCAAACAGCTGACCAGGTTCAACCCCTAGAATCCCATATGGTTCTCCAAGCCTGCCAGGAGTAATTTCTGAGTGCAGAGCCAGGAGTGTTGTTGGTTGTGGTCCAAAAACCAGCAAACAAAATATTCAACTCTATTGTATTTAGTTCATTTATCCACTCATCTATTCTCAGATACTTGGGTTGCTTCCAAATTCTGGCTATTATAAATGAACACAGGAATTGGATCACATATTCCTGATATTCTAAAGTTTGTTAATCTAGTCTGTTTAGATAGCCCCTTTGATATGTAGAAACTATACTAATAATCACACATTATGACGAGGTAATAAAAGTATCCTGATCTTTTTGGAAACTACTAGGCTATATTAAACTTTTAAAAATCCAGAGAGGGACCGGAACAGTAGCATAGTGGGTAGGGCATTTATTTGTCTTGCACGTGGTCGACCCAGGTTCGATTGTTGGCACTCCATATGGTTTTCTAAGCTTGCCAGGAGTAATTCCTTAGTGCAGAGCCAGGAGTAAACCCTTTGTGTCGCTGAGTATGGCCCCAAAACAAAATCCATAGAACCCAAACACATTTTTGTTTATATGACAACTAAGGGCTCATAAAATTTTTCTAATAATAACCAACTATTTTTGTTTGTTTAGTTGTCATATGCTGCTGTGTCAGACTTTTATTCCTGGTTCTGCACTCAGGAATCACTCCTGGCAGGATTTGGGAGACCACACATGGTGATTGAACACCATTCAACCAGATGCAAGGCCATCGCCTTACTCACTGTACTATTTCTCCAGCCTCTCGTAGTGCCCACATTTTGCCTAAGAAATACAACACAGATGAATGCCACCAGAAAAACCTCACAATTCATTGTGTTTGGTATTGAGTTTATTTTTATTGCTACACATTCATATCTTTCACTGTTATTCAAATGATCATACACAATGATCATTTAGCCCAAAATCAGTTAGCCATTTGGGGATTTTTTGGGGGGTCACACGTGGCTGGGCTCTGCATTCAGAAATTCCTTCTGTCATGCACGGGGGACCAAATGGGTTGCTGGGATTCAAACCACTGTCTGACCTGGATCGGCTGCATGCAAGGCAAATGCCCTCCACTGTGCTATATCTCTCCAGCCCCAATCAGTTAGCCATTTTTAAGAAGCTAGGAAATATATTACCTTTGCCTTTGAAAACAGAGCAGTGGGAAGTCTTATTTAAAAATGATAAAAAAAAAAAAAAAAAAAGAAGGGGCCAGAGAGATAGCACAGCAGTAGGACATTTGCCTTGCAAGCAGCCTACCCAGTACCAAAGATGGTTCGAATCCCCTGAGAGCTGCCGGGTGTGGCCCAAAATCCCCACCCCAAAACCCAAAAGATAAAAAGAATGAAAAAAAATCATCTTCTCATTAGCTAGTGCTGTCAGGACTAGATTTTAATTGTTTATGCATTCTATTATCTTAGGTTGCATGTATATAAGGGAAGAACCAGCTTGTATTCCAAAAGTCATTTTTCTTGTTTCCTCTCTGTAAATTCATATTCCTTCCATTCCTTCCATCCTCCAGGATAGTGCTGAGCGCTGAAAACATATATCAAATAGTTAGTGCTTGAACATTTTTTCTTGTCTTATAACATAAGGGTCATGGAATTTTAGAGAACTATAGTGATTATAAGAGACAATAGCTATTCAGTTTACTATACTATTCAAACTTTGATCCTATTTAAGGCTTTTGAGTAGGATTTTGATAGTTCTTACTCTAGCTAATTTGCCATTGCTAACAGTAATTATATTTTTTGGTAAATCTCTAAAACTTAGTGTGAAATACTACAATAAACACTTTTGGGTTCTTTATTGTCTTTTTTTTTTTTTTAATTATTTGGGTCATACCTGGCAGTACTTAGAAACTCAGTGCTCAGGGGTTGCTCACAGTAGTGCTTGGGGACCATGTGTTGGGAACTAAAACTGGAGCTTCATGGCCAGAGCGGTGGTGCAAGTGGTAGGGTGTTTGCCTTGCACGTGCTAACCTAGGAAAGACCACGGTTCCATTCCCAGCTATTCCATATGGTCCCCCAAGCCAGGAGCAATTTGATTTCTGAGTGCATAGCCAAGAGTAATCCCTGAGCATCAGTGGGAGTGGTCCCAAAACAAAAAGAAACAAACAAATAAAACTGGAGCTTCAGCATCCAAAGCGTGATCCAGTGCTTTGCATTATCTCCCTGACCCTTGAATTCATTTTTATCCTTCACCTATTACCTGTTAAATCCCAGAGATATTGCTGTACCCAAAGCCTTCCTGCTTCTCACTCCAGCCAAACAAGAAAACACCACTCTATCAGATTTAAGTGGTTTTACTTCACTGTACTTCTCTTTGAAGTCTTCCGGGTCCATCTGTAGTGCTACACCTACCTCAGCCACTAAAAGAAAATGGTAAGAATTTCAATTGTTTTAAATAAAGCAGATTATTAAATTGATGTTAAGTGAATTTCAAACACATTACTTACATGGTATGTTTATAGATCCAGGAATTTTTCCATGCTCAAGTACTTCCTGTGTTTCTCTAACATCAATTAAGATCACCTTTTTGGAATTTAAGAGGTTTTTAAGTTTCTTATAAGTGACATCAGTAGATAGAGTAGTACAAAAATTATGACAGCTTCCTTTGACTGACTTCAACCCTGGAAAGAAGAGAATCATTTTGGTAGCTACAAACTGCCACGTTGGGAGGGTCAAGAGCAAAGAATAGGGAGAGGCACCAGTTTATATAAATGACTCCTAACAACTGTTCTAGTTGCTCATAATTTTACCCTCCCTAAGCTTTTTTTTTTTTCTGGGGGTGTCTGGTATCATTGGTAATGCTCTGGGGGGGCATATTTAGTACAGGGCCAATTATGTGGAAGACAAGTGCTTTACCTCATAACCTCTTTCTGCCTTTACCACACCCACATCTTTACCAGGCCCTCTGCTAGTCAGGCATTTCTCAGATCTTTCTGTATGTTATGTCCTCACAATGCAGTTCTAGCTATGATACAGGAACACTTCAAAAATAACAGAGCTTTAATATCAAGAAAGGGTAGCCAAAGGCTGCGAGCTCAGTCAGCCACTTGGAAGAAGAAAAACTTCTTTCAGCTGAGAAGCAATTATATCAAAGGTTGTTATGCTTCTGTACAATGAAATCACATTGGCATGTGACTAAGGTTAACTTCCAGAAATCATCTGGATTCCTGTTGGACATGGAATAGAGGTGACAGAGAAGATTACTATCAATGAATGAGACTCAATGCCTTTCTATTTAGAGCAAAACCTATTTTAAATTACAGTGTGTGTGTGTGTGTGTGTGTGTGTGTGTGTTGAACAGATTCTACTTCTAAGCATTTCATCTGTTCTCAACGAAACAATAACCTTTTCTCACCCTGAAGAAAAAAGGCTTGCATATAAAGTTTTGTTGAAAGATTTTCAAAGTAATATGAATTATAAGTTTTTACTTTGTTGACATGCTGGAGCAACAGTACATAAGCTTGCCTTGCTGAGTCAGATTTGATCCTGATATCCCATATGGCCACTCAACCTTCCTAGAGTGACTCCTGAGCAGTGCCAGGTGTGGACAGAAACACACACACACACACACACACACACACACACACACACACACACACACACACACACACACACACACACGTTTTTTCAGCTTGTTGAGACTGTTTTTTTAGGTTGAATTTTTTTTTTTTTTCAATTTTTGGGCCACACCCAGTGACGCTCAGGGGTTACTCCTGGCTATGCGCTCAGAAGTCGCTCCTGGCTTGGGGGACCATATGGGAAACCGGGGGACCAAATCTCGGTCCGTCCTAGGCTAGTGCAGGAAAGGCAAGGCACCTTACCTCCAGCGCCACCACCTGGCCCGAAATTTTTTATTAAAATACAAAAATAAAAGTGAAGTTCAGGGGCTGGGAGGTGGTGCTGGAGGTAAGGTGCCTGCGCTAACCTAGGACGGACCACGGTTCGATCCCCCAGTTCCCCATATGGTCCCCTGTGCCTGCCAGGAGCGACTTCTGAGCACATAGCCAGGAATAACCCCTGAGTGTCACCGGGTGTGCCCCCCCCAAAAAAAAGTGAAGTTCATATATTAGTTTTTCAGGTGGAAATCTCATCATATATTAATATTCCATTAAATTACACAAATTACAACAAAAATCCTTTAAGATAAGGTATCCCTTTAGTTTATTGTTTTAAAGTTCTTAAATTTAGTCACCCTGATTTCCAGTATGTAAGTGTTAGGATACTGTGCACACATGTTCCACCCCATACCTCTCCCATGTCTCTGGGACCCCCATAAAAATGTTCCTCCATCTCCCTGTCATTGTAAATTCAGTTCTGTATACCAGCACTCAGGTTCTGTTTTGATTCTAAATTGTGAAAAAAAACTTCCAATTTTTATTTTTTATACACTGGTAAGTCCTTTAGTCTACTATTAAAGGATGTAGCTCATACTATTTAGAATATTCTATAATGTTCTTCAGCCCACCTTACTAGCACATCTTAGTCTCTTCCCCCAGCTACCTTTCTCTCTTCCACAAAAATTATACAGACACTCTGTGCACTGGGGCCAAAAATGTCAACATCACACAGTCAACTAAATATTATAAATTAGGACCAGAGAGATATCACAGCAGTAGGGCATTTGCCTTGCCACAGCTGACCCAAGACAGATGGTGGTTTGAATTCTGGCATCCCATATGGTCTCCAAACCCTCCAGGAGCGATTTCTGAGCGCAGAGCCAGGAGTAACCCCTGAGCGCTGCCAGATGTGACTCAAAAACCAAAAATAAATAAACGGATAAATAAATATTACAAATTAAATATATAAATTACATATACACATAAACTATATACATAAACATACTCTAACTACATTTTTTATATTTTAAATATCAGGGAGTTATATAAAGGTTCAAGGGCCAGACCAATCGTATTGTGGGTACAGCATTTGCATTGCACAAGGTCAATCCGGGTTCAATATCCCAATGGCCCCTTGAACCTTCCATAATGATCCTTGGGCACAGAGCCAAAACTAAGCCTTGAGGGAATAATATTGCTTAACATTTTAGAGTTACTAAATAAATAACATATACTTTGTAATCAATAAATATTTCTGATTCTCCTTCATGATTTATCTATAGTTTTTTTTTTTCCCTAGATGAAGTACCTTTCTCTTTCATCTCTAGCAGCCATCCAGTTTCACTCCTTTAAGATTTAGTGAAGTGGGGGCCAGAGTGGTGCAGCAAGGATTAAGGTTTCTGCCTTGGCCATGCTAACCTAGGATGGTCTGCTCAATCCCCCAGCATTCCATATGATCCTCCAAGCCAGGAGCAATTTCTGAGCACATAGATTGGAGTAACCCCTGAGTGTCACTAGATATGGCCCCCAAAAGCAAAATAAATAAATAAATAAAAATAAAATAATAAAGCTTTTAAAAATGATTTAGTGAAGGGGCCAGGAAGATTTTACAGTGGTAAGGGGCTTGCCTTGCAAAAGTGGACCTAGATTTGTCCTTGGCACTCAAATGATCCTCCCAAGTCTTGCCAGGAGACATCCCTGAACACAGACTCAAGTAAGCCCTGAGCACTGCCTGAGTGTGACCCTCCTCCCAAAAGACTAAAATCTCTTTGAGCCAACAAATTCCACTTTTAGATATCTATCCTAGTAAAAACCCTTGTCTGTAAACTGAGAGACATAAACAATAGTTGAGGGGCCGGGAAGGTGGTGCTAGAGGTAAGCCTAGCACAGGACGGACCGCGGTTCAATCCCCCGGCGTCCCATATGGTCCCCCCAAGCCAGGAGCGATTTCTAAGCACATGGCCAGGAGTAACCCTGAGTGTCAAAGGGGTGTGGCCCAAAAAACAAAAAAACAATAGTTGTAAAGCATCCTATAGGGGCCGGAGAGATAGCATGGAGGTAGGGCGTTTGCCTTGCGTACAGAAGTACAGTGGTTGGAATTCCTGTATCCTATATGATCCCTGGAGCCTGCCAGGAGCGATTTCTGAGTGTAGAGCTTGGAGAACCCCTGAGCGCTGCTGGTGTGACCCAAAAACCAAAAGAAAAGAAAAGCATCCTATAACAGCAAGAAAATCAGAAACAAAAATGCCCCTAGTAGGTACTGGTTATATCTTATAATTCATACTTGGGAAATACGGAGGATTAGAGTTCTATCTGCTGCCACAATAAGTGTCTGAACGCCTAAGTGAGGTGTTTGTTTTGGCAGTACATAAATTGAACACCTAAATGAGAAAAGTATGTACAGTAGATGACAAATAATGATCATAATCGACTTGTATATATTTCCATATACAATCTATTTTATGGATGTTATAAAATAGTTATAGAATGCATTTCAAAATGTGTGTTAAACTATATTTGAGGAACAAAATGGAATAAGGAGAACTTGTAACAAAGAACGTATTCTGTGCTTTATTGTGTTTTAATATACTTTAAGTTCGGTTAAAATCATGAATTACTGATACATTTTAAGCTACAAGACTCTTTTTCTTACCACTTTGTGCAACTTAGGAAGTGAGCACTGTGGTTCTTGGCCTTTCAGCCTCACTTCACTCTTAAGGGCTCGATGGTTCACTGCATCTGTCTACACCCCTCCCGCCTAAGTTCCCAGTGGGGTACCCAGTCAACAGTCCCCCCCCCCCCCCTTAGAGAACGACTGCTGAAGCGGGAACAAGGAGCCCGTGCTAGTCTAGGGAGGATGTCCCTAAAGAAGGAAATGACATATTATATTGCTTGTGCATTTGGGGGTAAGAATGATGGGCTTTACGATCTGTGTCCTGGTTTTGACTTTATCTGCAGCAAGACTTTTTCTTCTAGAGTTTGTTACCAAGCAGAACCAAACCAAGCAAAATTAAAATATATATATGTATATATATAAAGAAATCAAAATAAAAATATTAAAAAATGATGGACTGGAGAGATAGCATGGAGACAGGGCGTTTGCCTTGCATGCAGGACAGTGGTTTGAATCCAGGCATCCCAAATGACCCCCAAGCCTGCCAGGAGCGATTTCTGAGTGAAGAGCTAGGAGTAGCTCCTGAGCGCTGCCGGGTGTGACCCAAAAACAAAAGAAAAAAATTTAAAAATTAAAATAGCTAAATAAATTAAAAGGATGGAGGAGGCTACTTATACCCTTGGAAATAAACACGCTAAGAGATATAACTATTGAGGTATTAAACATACAAGGAAAATACAGATATTAAAAATAAAAAAGGAAATGACAGGCAGCCAAAATAAATAAAGGAATTCAGCAGGGCCTCTATCTAGTTTGCAAGCTGCGATCACCAATTAGAGTTGTTAAGAGGCGAGACGGGGAAGTGAGAATCCCCAACCCGACGCCTCCATTCACCACCTTCACTTCAGTGGCTTCTCTTTGGCCATCTAGAAAAGTCAGGACGAGCGCCAGCAAGGCTGCAGCATCCCGGATTCCCGGGTCCCGGGTCCACGGATCAGGGCCGGGCTCGTCAGTTTCACGCGGCGGGAATGACCTTTGGTCCGCTGGCCTCGGAGGTGCCGAGTGAGTCCACGGCGCGGCCCAGCACCGGTCCCTTGGGCAATGCCTTCCTGGGGGGCTTCAGAGGCCCCGCTGGCCAGACCTCCCTCCCCACTGCACCTCCGCGGAGCAGAAGAAAGAAATGCAAGCGAGCGCTACTGCTGCAGAGCCCAGCGACTGGCTAAGGAAGACAGCACCTCCCGGGCCTGAAGCGTGACGCCTCCCTTTGCCCCAGAATCTCGTAGCTCACCGCAGAGCGGAGACGCCTCCGCCGACCCGAGAACCAGCCGGCGCGCGCCACCGAGCAGTTTTTGGAGCAGCACCATCTCGGGCGCGCACCCGCCCGGCTTCTTCCGACTTCCTTTCCCCGGCGGCTTCGGCTTTGGCTTCGGCTCCGGCCCCGCCTCCGCGCCCCGCCGGCTGTCACTGGCTCCCGACTCTCGCGCGCCCCCTAGCAGGGCGCAGGAGGATTGAAGCTGTTTCATCAACTGGGTAGCCATCAGGTTCAAAGGTTTAGGAACATGAACGTCTTGGGGAGGGAGAGGGGCATGGATGATTCAGTCTAGCGCTGAAAGCTAGCTGTCGCCTTATTGAAACTTTTTTTTTCTCAGTTTGATTGCTAAGCTCAAGGAAAACTATCTTTAAATCAAAGTTTAGAGTGGAAAATTAAAAACTGAATCATTTCAT
>PVKC010052953.1:0-10196 GCA_004027635.1 Crocidura indochinensis
AAAAAACTAAACCCTGGTGACATCAGTAAAACTACCAGCATACCCAGGGTTTTGGTTAGTTTGATGTCTTTGCAGATATCTGTGGTTGAGTGGAGAAGCTGGGCCATTAGCAAAAAGGGGGTTATGGTTGGTGAGTCTAGCTGTTGTGGTTTCAGCAGGCTGGGAACTTGATTCACTTCTCATTTCCTGATTTCCATTTTTCAGCTGAAAGTTGATCAGTATTTTAATGTAGTGGCATTGGGGAACTAGTTGAAGTCTGTTGTAGATAAACAGCATCGTTAGTCAATATATTTTTTCAAAATATGCTTACTTTACATATGTAAAATAACATTGACCCTTTAATGCTTTATATCTAAAGTAACAGAATGTACAACATCCTAGAAAACTTCATTTCATCTTTCATTATGTATGTAGATGTATTTTTCCCAATTATATATTTAAAAAAGTGCTAAAGAGGCTACCATAAAGTAAACTAATTGAATGGGGAATATTGAAGCAATTAGAAAAGTAAAATATTAAAAATAAAAAAAGAAAAGCAATATATATATTCTTATAGAGTAATGAGTAAATTATAAGGAAAGGTATATTATGCCCCTTACTATAACTTTTAATTAATTTTGGGAATGGATGTGGATTTGAGAAATAGGGTAATATGGAAAACAACAATCAAAATAGCTTAAATTAATAAAACAAATTTAAAATAAATAATTCAAAATAAAACTATTGTAAAGTCTAGAGGAGGTGTAGAGAGACAGATGGAAAATCTAACCCCACAGGAGGGAAGAATGATTGAGGATGGAAGAGTTAATCAGTAAAAATATTCCTGGTAAAGAAGCATATCAAAAATGCTTCTGGTTGTAAACATTGTTAATTTCCCAGCTATGGCACCTGCACAGTGGACAAGGATATTGGTGTCCTGTACCTGTCCTTTTCTCACAAAATCCCCCAGCTGTCTAGTTGTTCTAGGATGATTTTTGATGCTCAAATTCAGCTACTGGCATTAGTATGATCTTTGCCCAGTTCTGGTTTAAGAAGTAAATAAGCAAAAATGGTGAAATACTTTATGAATTAATTTTCTTTGTTAAATCAAAGAAATATAGCCCATAAAATATCTAACAATTGAAACATTATTTTCTGCAGTTAAAGATCTAGTTCATTTTATATCACAAATTATGACTTTAAATTATTTAAAAATGTTAAAAAAGTTCTTAAGTCAGGTGTTTGCAAGTGAAACCCTAATTCTTTATAAAAACAAACAAACAAAAAACCAAGCAATAGAATTAAGTAAAACTTGTTTAAAAATAGTGTTTCTCGGGAGCCGGGAGGTGGCGCAGGAGGTAAGGTGCCTGCTGCCTTGCCTAGGACGGACCACGGTTCGATCCCCCGGTTCCCATATGGTCCCCCGTGCCTGCCAGGAGCGACTTCTGAGCGCAAAGCCAGGAGTAACCCCTGAGCGTCACTGGGTGTGGTCCAAAAACCAAAAAAAAAAAAAAATAGTGTTTCTCTAATAAATATTTAAAAGCTAATTAACTTCATGTAGAATAAGAGAAATAACACACTTGATTTTTATTTCCCAATTAACATTAACAAAAATCTTCAAGTTTAATAATGTCAAAGCTATGAATAAATAACACTTTCTTATAATAGTAGCCTTTAAGATGATACCTGTGAAAACTTACATATGCTTATATTTTGATTTAAATCCTAAAAACCAAATCAAATATTATTTAACCTATACAAATTTGCATAGTTATGTAAGTCCTTAGAGTGCCGATATTACAGGAGTACAAAGTTATCCTACTGCTTATACCTCCAAAGTTCTAATATTTCTCCACCATAAGTGTCATTTCTTTGTGCACTACTGGTCTTTTAATCTGTTCCCCTCCCATCCTTGGGAACATCAGTTTGCTTTTGTTTTCATGAGCTATATTCATTCTTTATTAGCTATATATGAATAAGATAATGATGTACCATTTGCTTTTCTGCTGACTGTTTTGTTTTGTTTTGTTTTGTTTTTGGGCCACACATGGTGACGCTCAGGTTACTCCTGGATATGCGCTCAGAAATCGCTCCTGGCTTGGGGGATCATATAGAACGCTGGGGGATCGAACCTCAGTCCGTCCTAGGTTAGCACATGCAAGGCAGATGCCCAACTGCTTGCCCCACCGCTCAGGCCCCTTCTAACTTTTTTTTTTTGCTTAGTTTAATACCATATAATTTTCATCCATCTTGTAGCAAAAGGGAAGCTTTCATCTCTTCTAATAACTGAGTAATATTTTAGTGTGCTTATGGAATAGGTCATTAGTATCCACTCATCTATCACTGGGCACTTGGTTGTTCTTGGCTATTTTTTAAGAGCACCGTAAGGTACATAGTTAAAATTTTATCTTTTAATTTATTATAGTCAAGACAGTATGTTAAATGGGTTGACACTTATGATCTTGGTGTGCAGATCTTTCTCACTTTACCACCAATAAAGTGCCAGTGACATCTTTACCCACGCCTTGTGTCATCGCCAATCTACCTGTGTCCCTTACCTTTTGAAGTCTTGTATTCTTTGATAGATTGGGAAAAGAAAATATCATATTATGTGGAAAAAATTTTAATTTTGACTTTTTGCAAACTCTCCATAATATTTTACATTTGGGTTGCACAATTTACATATCACATATAAGGTTGTTAATTCATTTTTAATTAATTTTTGGTGTGAGACAGTGATTCGGTTTTATTCTTTTGCTGTATCTATTTCCATTTTCCAGGTACAATTTGTTAGAGAGACTTTCTCCATTTTATGCTCTTAACAATTATGCTATAAATTAGTGACCCATATATTTGAGGAGTTATATCTAATTTCTCAGTTCTTTTTGAAGAATAAAGGTAAAATTGACTTTGTCTATCTACTTTTATTCCAAGATATTTTAAGTGAGGAAAACCAAGTGACAAATAGAATTTATATTATTTTTAGTGTACTCAAAAATGTCGGGAAGGTAATAAAGATTTCAATATCTATTTTATCTTTGATTTATGCACATTGGAAACTTAAACATCTTAGAAACTTGATATAGTTTAGCTATTGAGGACCAAGAAGTGGAAACTTTTCAGGAAGAAAGTGTTAATAAAAATGTGCTTATAGGTATAAATGTTTTATCTATTCTTGTTTTGAACTAAAAAAACTATATTATTTAAAAATTTAAAAGTGTGGGGCCGAAGTGATAGCACAGCGGTAAGGCCTTGCACATGACCAATACAGGATAGACCCCAGTTTAAATCCTGGCATCACATATGGTCTCCTGAGCCTGCCAGGAGTGACTTCTGAGCGCAACACCAGGAGTAACCCTGAGCTCAGCCGGATGTGAACCAAAAAACAAAATAAACAAACAAACAAATAAATAAATGAATAAATAAATAAGTGAATGGGGGAATATTACTTATGAGACTTAAACTATCTTTGCATGTGGAAGACTCAGGTGATCTCTGGCATCATTGGTTTCCTCAGTAGCACAAACTAATTAACAATAATTATAATAACTTGCTCTAGAAACAAATATAACAAAAATTAAAATAACTTTATTTATAAGTGATTCCTCACTAAAATGTCACTGATTACATATGTATGTATTACGGACCACTGATTTATAAGAAAGCTAAAAAAAAAAAAGAAAATTTAGAGAATGCATGAAAGGTCAACTACTGTCATTTCTGTCAAAAATTATTATCAAACAGTTGGGTTAACCCTCTATTTACACTTAACAAAAAGTTAATTGCTTATTTCATTACCAATCTGTAGTAATCAAATTACTCAAAGCTATTTGTCAAAGTCATCAAAGCATGAGATTTGATATCTTTTCTTATTTAACCCTTAATATGCTGAAGAAAAATGTCAATGGTTTTAATTATTTTTCTTAGTTCATATGTAAGTTATTGTGTTCTTATAACTTTAACTTGGTTGGAGATTAAATTATTGAATGATAATAATAAAAATATTAAATACCAGGACTCTGGAAGTCACTACATGGGAGGTGACCATGGAAGAAGTGTGCACTTAGAAATGAAACTCCTTAACCTTTCAAATCTACTTTTGTTTGAAAACCGAAAAATAAATGTACTTTTCTTCTCTAACTCAAACACTGAACTATGGAATTTAAATATATTTGACCAAGTGAAGAGAACTCTCTCTCTAATATATGAATGTCAATGAGTTTTAAAACTGCTTCCCTTGCAGGTTAAAAGGAAGGCCCTGGGAGGAAATGACTAAATCCTCCATGTATATCTTCATTGACAGCTGATAATTAGCATGCAGTTCAGCAATAATAATTAGTTGCCTTTTGAGAAAATTTCCGGATAAACCCTGATTTGGTGCATCTCAGTTTAGTCTTGTTCTTTTGTCCACTCCCTCCCCCAAGTCATTCATGCTATTTTTAGAAAAGGAAAAGTCTAGATGAGCTTCCTTCATTTAATGGAGTCAGCACCATCCATTATTTGTACTATTTTCTGCAGATTACCTGAGATTAGAATTCTTTTGTTCCCTCTTTCCTGTATATTTTCTGATTCTTTCATCTAGGCAGCTTGAAGAAAAGCAAAGAGATAATAAAGAATTTAGCCATTGCTTGGTAAATAATGCCGAGCTCACCAATTATAATTTAAAGTTTACGTTATTAATATGATTTAAGGTGCTGGATCTAAAAACTAAAAGGAGTGGAAAGATTTTTGTGCTTATTTTACTTTTAGTATACAGCAAAGACTTCCAATGCATTTTTGAGGTTTTGTGAAAAGTGAAAATATTTTATTATTTTTCAACAGTACATCTTTAATAAAGTGTCACAGAGATAAATTTATGCTACAAAATTGTTTTGAGTTTTTTTTTTTTTGGTTTGGGGGTCACACCTGGCAGTACTCAGGGGCTACTCCTTGCTCTGCACTCAGAAATCACTTTTACCAGGTTTGGGAGACCATATGGAATGCCGGAGATCAAACCCAGGTTGACTGCATGCAAGGCAAAGACCCTATTTACTATGCTATGGCTCTACTCCTTGTTGAGTTCTTCATTAAATGCAAAATAAGATCATTTAAATTTAATGTTATTTTAAACTGAATTTTCCAGTTAATGACTGTCATACATAGTGATTGATCTGACTGGATGTAGAAAGACCATGCTATTTACCAGGTGACTTCCACAGTTTAACTTTGGATAATTGATCCCAAAGCAGCCTATTTAGGGGAAGCTAACAATCTATGAACTGTGAGCCATGGCTGAGAAGTTTATGATTTTTTCCCTTTGTAATTTGAAGTAAAATGTAGATATTAGTTTTATATAGTAGGGAAGAACTGAAATGTCATATATGATTGTGATTAATGCAGATTTATTTAACCAAAACAGGCCAGAGGATGAATTTTTTTCAAAGTAGTATAGTAAAGCAGTAGTATTAAGAGAAGCAAGAAGCAAAGGCACAGTAACTCCTGAGATAAATTATCTTGTGCTTCTCTTGATTTTTTTAATTACTGTAAGAGTTGGATTTACTTTATCCTGGTTCAATTAATCTCCTCATTATAATAATGTCCTGACTAAGTTACTTTTAAGTTATTAAAAGCTACTTTTAATAAACAGGTATTTGATATGAATTCAATTGATTTGTATATGAGGATATAGTTATACAAGGTATGATATTCTCTTTTTTGATAACTCTTTTTTTAGCTTTGTTGAGTATACATCATATTATTCAGTAATCTAATTTCAAGACCAAGTACACATTTTTCTTAATTCTAAGTTGCAGATTTCTATGTAAGTGGTCTTAAGAGGAAAATAACCAATATAATATAATATATATACACATTGATTCCAGAAAGATAGAATAATGGATAAAGCACTGCCTATTTACAACTGACCTGAGCTTGATTCTACAGAGGACTAATAGTAGCAGTCTATGAGTGCAGAGATTAAAATAAGCTCTGAGCACAAATTGGAGTGACCTGAAAAAAATGAAATTTTATAAATATATATGTATATATAGTTGTTACCCAAAGGAAGCTATACAAAAAAACTAATATAATAGTATTGTAAATTATAACATATATGTATTTTTCAATCTGCAAATCTCCTTTCCAAATCATGTCCCTTGGTTTATCTGCAGAGTAGACTATCAGGAAAGATAGTGGTGTAGTTCATTTGAAGTTGAACATGAGAACTTTCAACCAGTGAGACTGATCAATGACTAAAAGTAAAAGACTAGTATTCCTGCTTACTGGCAGTAACAAAGAATAAACAGGAGTAAATGCAGACCAGAGAATAAATGTAACTCAAGTACAGCCAGATGTCACCCCAAATCATAAATAATAAGTAAATGAAAAGCTTTCTTCTATCCTTCTGATTGTTACCTCACATGCTGTATAAGACCCACAAACTTTGAAGTGAAATTTATTTTACTGAGATCACAAATACTGATTCCAGCTGCATTTAAAGAGATCCTAAGAAACACATTTAAAAAAATGTGTAGCTGGAAATCTGTACTGATACTTACAAACCTGATCCAGTCAAGCTATCCCATAAAATTAACTATCACACCAGGAAGACAAGTAACTATTTTACCTCAACTAATAGAGTGACTTTTACTTTGAATTTTAAGGAGCCTTTGGTCAATTGATATATTAAAATTAAAAATGCATAAATATTACATTATCTCACCTAATAAAATAATTTCAACATTTCTTCCTATGTCCTGTTTTTCCTTTTATCTCAAATATCCTGTAGTATATTTGTTTATTCAATAGGTTACATTTTTATGTCACAACAGATAATTTGTGGGGAAAAGTGAGATTTTAATAATGGAAAGAAGAGTTCATATTAAAGTATGAATTATTTATTGCCTTTTAAAACGTTTATGACATTTCTATATACAATTATTCTATCTATATGCTACTGGTCATCAAAATTATATGAATTTGTTTTATTTACATTGCTGTATGAAGTCTGGTCGTCAGTATCCACATTTTTTAATATTTTTATTGTGATCAAAATGAATTACAAATCTTTCACAATAATATTTAAGGTACATAGTGACAATGAATTAGAATCATTCCCACCACCAGTATTCACATTTTCTATCAAATGTGTTAGCATTCATATCTGGGGAATAAAATTTTCTTGGAACTTGTCAATATTATCAAATGGGTCTTTCTAGATGTAGCTGTTAGTCTTAGCAACAGTCTTCTCTCATCATCAATTAAGTATCTTTAACAAACATATATATTACATATGAGAAGTTGACTAAAAGTTTGATTTTAAAGTTAAATATATTAGCTATATGAAGTAATTTGATTTACTATATAAGAAAGAATGCATAAATATTACTTCTAACCATACTGTAACTGTAACATACTGTAACATAACATACTGTAACACCTAATCTGTGTTCGCAAACCTTCCCAGTGCTAACCACAGGTTACCTTATTTTATTAGCTATCATAATAGAGTCCCCACTTTGACAGTTTTATTCTGAATATCAATTTCTGAATCAATTTCACATAAAAAATTTTCCTCAAGCTCATACTTATCTGAAATTTAATAGGTTCACTTTAATATAAATTTGAAATCTTTTTATACATGCAGAAGTAGTTAACTGACTTTTCGCCGAAAGAAAGCAGTCACTGTAAAATTTAGTTTTTATTTTAAAATGTAGGATATTACCTAAAATATTAAGGTATAAAAATAAAAATATTGGGGCCGGGCGGTGGCGCTGGAGGTAAGGTGCCTGCCTTGCCTGCGCTAACCTAGGACAGAACGCGGTTCGATCCCCTGGTTCCCCATATGGTCCCCCATGCCTGCCAGGAGCGACTTCTGAGCGAATAACCAGGATTAACCCCTGAGCGTCACCGGGTGTGGCCCAAAAACCACAAAAAAAAAATAAATAAAAATATTTTGGCAGTAGATTCCCATGTAATACTTAGAAGTCCCAAGGATCCCAATAGTAATTCTCAGTCAACACTCCTAAGCACTTAAAGCAAGGGTCTGAGGCTGTGATCTTCTTAAGCTCTACAGTGCTAAATACTGCTTGACCACCCTAGCAGTTTTCATGGGCCTCCAGTTTCACCTTAAGTTATGTGAGGGATCATGTAAAAGGATTGCTTGTGGAGAGCATGCTGATTGTGCTCCTTAAACACCTTACTGTCTTCTGGGTCCAAGATAAATTAAGGTTTTAAGATCATAAACTATGAACATTTTTTTTTTTGGTTTTTGGGTCACACCCGGCAGTGCTCAGGGGTTACTCCTGACTCCATGCTCAGAAATTGCCCCTGGCAGGCACGGGGGACCATATGGGGCACCGGGATTCAAACTGATGACCTTTTGCATGAAAGGCAAACGCCTTACCTCCATGCTATCTCCTAGGCCCCAACTATGAACATTTTTAATTTGTGCATACCAATATTTATTATCACCCCACTATATTTTTTATCTTTTGGATAATAAATTTTAGTTTATAGGAGCCACACTCAGCAGATATAGAGATGTTCTACAATACCTAGTTACCTAGTGGTGCTGTCTGTCATCAGGAACATCCCAGGAGATGCTCTGGGGCCACAAGGTGGTGGCAAAGATAAAACTTAAGAATATTTTACTTGCCAACTGGATACTTACACCTTACAGGGGTCCTCAAACTTTTTAAACAGGGGACCAGTTCACTGTCCCTCAGATCGTTGAAGGCTGGACTATAGTAAAAACAAAAACTATGAACAAATTCCTATGCACACTGCATATATCTTATTTTGAAGTGAAGAAACAAAATGGGAACAAATACAGTATGTGGCCCGCGGGCCGTAGTTTGAGGACCACTGCAAGATATATGCCAACTTTAAGAGTTCTTTGTTTATAATTAAGTCAATGTTAAACTCTAATGTTTAATGTGCATTTTCTATTGTATTTTAGAGCTCTTGGATCTAAACAGGACATCAGTGTTTCATAGCCCACTTGGATTTCTTGATCTCCACACAATGTTACTAGATGAATATCAAGAGAGACTCTTCGTGGGAGGCAAAGACCTTGTGTATTCCCTGAGCTTGGAACAAGTCAGCAATGGCTATAGAGAGGTATGGAAACATCAGGAGGGGAAGAAATAGTCATAGGATCTAACTTCTTGCTTGAGTTATTTGTTAACTGTTGGTCTTGACCATTATGATGAAAAAAAATATTTATTAAACATGAAGTCATTTTGGGTAAAGTTTGTAAATTGTTTGGCTTTTCTACCACGTTACTTTCTCTGTAATTCCTGAAAACTTATGACTGGTGTTTTCAACATTTCTCTTGTATGATGACCCTTGTTGCCACACCCAATATCCCCAGAGTGAAGTTAGGAATATGCAGTTCCTCTGCCTGAAGTTATATCTTAGTAACCTAAATTCAAGTTGATGATCCTATTTAAACTTGTTGGTTTAAAATATGATCTTAAAATGGGCAAGTATGAAATATTTTTAGGAAAAAAGTAACTGTTAAGAATAAAAATCATCCTTATGATATATACTTTTGCAAGGTTGCATTGAGCTTAATTCTTTTCAGACCTATATCAAACTTATATAAAATATATGCAAATATTTAGACAATAGTTTTTTTTGGAATTCATAAAAATATTGCAAAGTATTTTTTGTAATTTACTTATATTTTTATCAAAATGATAAAAGTTAGTTTTGTCTGTTTTGGGGCCACACCCAGTTATACTCAGAGGTTACTCCTGGATATGTGCTCAGAAATCTCTCATGGTTTGGGGGACATATGGAACTCCGGATAGCAGTCCATCCTAGATTAGTGCTTGCAAGGCAGCCTTATTGTTAGCACCACCACTCAGGCCCAAACATTAATTTTTTTTGGGGGGTGCACATCCAGTGACGCTCAGGGTCACTCCCCACTATGCGCTCAGAAATCGCTCCTGGCTTGGGGGGACCATGTGGGACTCTGGGGGGTGGGGGGGTGTCGTAACGCTGACCTCCTAGGCTAGCACGGGCAAGACAGACATCTTATCCCTTGTGCTACCACTACTATGCAACCAAAATCCATTTTCTTGCTACCTTCTATAGGAAATAGAAGTTATTTCTCTTTTCTTATTTCCTCTGACTTTTAGTTTCATGTTTTAGATACTATTTTTGATTTATAAATCCTTAATACCACTGATTCTCAGCAGTATTTCTTTTTTTTTTTTTTTTTTTTTTTTTTT
>PVKC010052954.1:0-10190 GCA_004027635.1 Crocidura indochinensis
GTGAAACATGTTCTCAAGGAGAAAATTGTGTTGAGCATTAAATGCCTTTCCTAAAGGCAGCCCTCTCGCAGGTGTAGTGAGTGGAGACCAGAACTCCAATTCTGGGTTCTTCTTTGCAGCATTCCCCCACTATCTCAGACACAAGCAAGCTGCAAAGAGAAAGAAAATAAATGCACAAATAGTGCAGAAAGTTCAAAGGGCCAACTTGGATTTGAGTAAAAGCTTGGTTTCATACTATTGTGATTGCGCTGGTTGTTGATAAAAGTGGTACCTCAGAGAGGTGCATAGATAAATGCTAAGGAAAGCTCCCTGTAGAACAGGCCTCCCCCACATTAGCAGCACCTGGAATGAACCCCTCAAGCTAGAGTCACTGTTACATTTGCCATGTCTAGTGTGTGGACATCTCAGGAGCACATAAACAGTGCATTTGCAAAGGTCAGCCCAGAGACGTGTACTTTAGACTAGTGTGTCTTTGACTTATCACAGATCTCCGCACACTGACTACTCTTCTCTCAGCGACCTGTCAGTTTTTCACAGCTAAGTTCTGGTGCCACAGGATTTGGAATTTTTAAGCATTAAATTAGAAATAAAGTCTAACTCCATATGCCAGTTCTCTGATTCCCTTCAGCTGGTATGTTGGGGGCTCTGGGCAGGACAGCTAGCCATAGGCCCCCTGGACTGACCACTTAGTCCAGGGGACTGAGATTCCTCCATGCCAGATGGGTCTTCAGGGCCATGTCTGTTTAATTGGGCCCTGGGGGGAGGGTGGGGGGAGAAATTCCTCCCCTCTGCATACTGGACCCCATTCAGGAATTCTTTTCTTACTAGTATGCATATAGGATATGCAGATTCCAGGATCTTTAATACAGAAACATGATACCAACAACAGAGATTGTATGAAAAATAAAAGTGTATTGGCAACAGACAATGACCTAGATTGGACAAACTAGTTTGCCCAAATCCTAGAGTTGGTCTTATGCCAGGAAACTTCAGGGGTAGGGTCTCCCTGTATTTAGGCCAAGGCTTTTCCTTTCCATGTCCCTCATATTTTGGTGGGCCTATGCAAACAATAATTGCCACTCTAACACCATTTTTACTGTGCTCCTTTGAATCTAATCCTTAAGAAAAACAATCCACTGGAACTTTTGAGGTTAACTTAAACTAATATGCATGTGCATGGAAATGTTAAAAAGTACTTTGCCTTCAATGTTTAAGGAGTTACATAAGTCTTATGTCTTTAGATTATTTTGTGTGCTGCTAAGAAATAGTATGTACTACAATCAGGGGACTTGAGGGACAAAGTAATTGTACATGAGTTCTGTTTTATTTTTCTTAATGTTCTTTGACTGAAAGTTCAAAGTTAAGATATCAGCAATGGGAGTACTGAGAATTCTGTTTATGGGTGATTGTCCTTCCACTGTAACTTTACCTTGTCCTCTTTCTTTGCATCTTCGTTCTCATAATTAAAAATAAAAAATTAATAAAAAAAGAAATGAAGTCTAAGCTTCAATATCTGGCTTTCTCTTCATACCCCTGCACAGGTGAGACACAGGTCTTCAGCTGGGCACTATTGTCAGAGCCCTGTCTCCATCTGCCCTGTGTAGGCACTTTAGTACATTATCTAAAGCTGTGCTCACAACTACTAGTTTGGGCTAATTCACATTTAGGTAGGCCAGCTAAGTTTTCTTTTTTTTTTTTTGTTTTTTGGGTCACACCTGGCAGCGCTCAGGGGTTACTCCTGGCTCCATGCTCAGAAATTGCTCCTGGCAGGCACGGGGGACCATATGGGGCACCGGGATTCGAACCGATGACCTTTTGCATGAAAGGCGTTTGCCTTACCTCCATGCTATCTCCCGGGCCCCCCAGCTAAGTTTTCTATGGCTCAGACTGGCTCTTTGCTAATGACCAAACAACATAGTGTAAACTAAAATAAATTTCTTTAGGACTTATAATCAATGAATATTTAACTTTTAAATTTATTTTACATGCCTATACCACTGGAGTTGCATAAGAAATGTAAACCTAGAGGGGCCACAGTGGAAAAGTTTAAGGAGCCTTCCTTGGTCTACAAAAATGTTCTCCCTGTGATACAGAAACTGATATTAGGTGAGGACAGAAAAACCCTACCTGATTTTCCTCAGCTAATTCCTATGATATCTCCATCTTTGGGATCACAGACATGAAGAGATGGTTCTTCCTGTGCATCACCACAAATGTTTCTTCTGTTGGGAGAGATGTAGGCGGCAGGACCCTGGACAGCTCCATAAATGTTAGGCTCTTTGGCAGCATTTCCAAAAGGGACACTATAGAGATCAGAAGCCCCCCTGCAGTCTTCCAAGGAAGTGATTCTATCTTCACCAACATCCTTGTAATTTAGCTCTCTCTCTCTCACTCACTTTCTTCTCTCATAAAGTTGTTCATGATTGGGGGCCGGGTGGTGGTGCTGGAGGCAAGGTGCCTGCGCTAACCTAGGACGGACCGCGGTTCGATCCCCTGGTTCCCCATATGGTCCCCCGTGCCTGCCAGGAGCGACTTCTGAGTGAATAGCCAGGAGTAACCCCTGAGCATCACTGGGTGTGGCCCAAAAAAACCAAAAAAAAAAAAAAAAAGCTGTTCATGATTGAATTTCAGTCATCCAGTGTCCAAAACCCACCCCTTCATCAGTTTCCCTCCAACTCTATTTTTTCCTTTTCTTTTATGTTTATAATTACTTTATTTAAGCACCTTAGTTACAAAATTGTTTATGATTGAGTTTCTGTCATAGAATATACACCACCCTTCACCAGTGTACTTTTCTCACCACTCAGTTTCCCTCCCACCCTCCCCACTTCCCTCCATCTGCCTCTAAGACAGGCATTTTACTTCTCTCTCACACACACTCATACTACTGGTTTGGTTACTGTAAAAGGTTACCCCAAATTTGGCCTGAGCACAGGGATCATATTTTAAGTATAGACTCCCGTAATACGAACCCAGTATACAATGATTTTATACTCCATCCCATACACTCCAGATGTATCACTGCTGGGAATGGGTAGGGGGCACTGGCATCCTGAGTTCTGATGTGTTTCTGTCAAGGATAACTATGAAGCTTCCTGAACATCTCTGACTTCTCAACTCTCTCCTAAAACTTGGATGACAAGGTAGAATAGAATTTGAGAAAGTTCTGGACACTCTGGGAGCCGTTTGTGCCCTTTTCCTTATTCCTAAATGTGTATAGTGTGGGTCCTCCATCACACCAACAAGGATCTCCCCTCAACCCCAAAACTGCTGTTGAAACTGTGCTGACATTCAGCATGGTTGTCTGTATTTTTAGTGCCATGATTGGAAGTGTAGTAGAGATGCCCATCTCTAGAAACCCACAAAAGGAATAAAATAGAATGTCTGAGGCTCCAAAATTTTGGCTAGTCTATCATGATCAGAGGACCCCTCTTGGTGCATTTGTATATAAAATATCTATGCAAAAATTCTTTCCAGCTCTGTGGTCTGGGGGGTGGGGGCAAGCTGATGTTTGCTAATCTAATAAAAACCTTCTTGCTGTGAACTCCCTTCCTTGCTGAAATCCATTGTCTCTTGTCTTTTTCTGCCTTGCACTAGAAGTGTTAATTAGGTCTGTTGCCCTGACAAAAATATTTGCTTCCCTTTCCCCCTACCCCCACCATTACTCCTGCAGTCCAATCTTTGGTTTTCTATAAACAGTTGCAAATGATCAAATAAATCAATATTGCTTAATGTTATGATGCACCCACGTACCCCAGATCCACAAAGAATGATTTATAGACTCCAGCATTTCAAGCCTGACCCATCCAGGTCTCAGAAAGCACTTAAAAAATAAATTTACCCTGGCCTCTCTCACCCCATTTCAAAAAGGGTGACAAAGATGAAGTAATTTATAAGTCACACTTTTATTAATGCTTTTAACTTTCATCCACTTGGCTTTGTTGGCCTCCAAGTGGCATGAGTGCAGGCCCCGGTTGAATGGTAACCTTCGGCACTTGGGGAGGGGGAGGCCTCTGGTACAAATGATCAACTCATAAATAGGTGCTGGGCTCCACATTATCCCCCCATAAATTCACCGGACCTTTCAAGTACATCAAGTAAGAATGAGACAAACTAGGCGTTTCACTCAGAGTTTACAGACTAATGCAGTACTAATGAGGTTCTGGGCAAAGGGGTCCCTAGACCCATGTCCAGCACTTTGCAGAGGGAGACACTGCTTGTCGCCAGGGTAGGTGGGGGGGGAGGGTCTTGGGACTCAGGAGTCACAGGGTTTGGGGAGGAGGTACAGACCTTCCTATTTTCCCTGAAACCAAATGAATGTTCTTAACTTGGTGGAAACTTCTTGTTGTCACCAGAGCAGGAAGATGAGGTGCTAAGTTGCACTTTGTAATCTGTCTGTACAAATGTGGGTAGTTAAAGACTGTTGATTGGGGCCTCTGTGAGATGAAGGGAAGAAACAGAAATGAGTGTCCCTGAAAATAGGGGGTCTTGCCCCTAAGTCTTTAAGTCTTTAAGGAGGACTGTCAGTCTCTGATGGTCACTGAGGACAGTATTGACTTGTCTCAGCAACTTGGAGAAGCAGCACCTGCTATTTTCCTCTTGCTCTGGAATACGGTAAATCGATGTAGCACATTAATAACAAGAGGTGGAACGAAGATCACTGAAGTCAGTTGACCCTGTGCTTTGGGCTGGTTTTGGACTCATGGCTCGGGATTCAATTCAGGGCATGCAGCTTTGAGGCATGTCTTGAACCTGTTGGCTCAAGGGATGGTGCATGTCACTCCATGTTTCCACATGTTAGGTAGTCAACTGGGTGCTCATTCCTTCTGGGAAAGCCTGGAGGAGCCTCAATTACTCCTCCATCCTGTCCCCAAACGTAATGACCATGATCTTGCTCGTTGTCTCTTTGACTTCATTAAGTTCCTTCCCAGAGATTCTGTGACTACTCTGGCTGACAATGACTCATGCAGCAGGCTTCCAGACTTTTCTATCCATTTCCCAAACCACTTCCAGGTCAGGGGTTTTCTCTAAGGGTCACTTTCAGCTTGTCAGCTCTCTGCTCAGAACCCTGCAGTAATGAGCAGTTCCCGACAAGTGCAGGTCTTTTTTGGTCTAGAGATGCTTGTGGTTCAGGCCAACTCAGCTCACTTCATCATCCCTCATTTCTTACAACTGCGGGGCTGCACCTCTGCTGCTCAGATTTTCGGCTTTCCCTTGCTGGCTCAGTCTCCTCCCACTCACCTTTTCTGTGTTTTAGGACTCAATTCTTTTCCTCTTAGAGGTACTGAAGAGAAACAGTGAAGAGAGTGGAGAGAGAAAGGAGAGAAAGGAGAGAGAGAGAGAGTGCTTTCTTTGCATGCAGCCAAACCCAGCTCAATCCCTTACCTCTTCCAAGAGAGGGAGAGAGAGGAGAGGAGAGGAGAGGAGAGAAAGAGCATGCACTTACCTTGCATGAGGCCTGTTAATGCAATGGTAGTTAGACTTGAACATGGCCCTTGGATAATTCCATTGTAAGGACAGTTGGACCTAGACACACCTCCTGGACACACCCCTTATCACTCCAGGTATAAAAACAAACTTGGACAGTTGGGGGTGGGGGCGAGATAGTGACCAGAGCAGTGCCTGCCGGTGGGGTGGGCAGAGATAAAGCATAGATGAGAAACTGCCTGCTTTGAATCTATCCTTCTGGCTCTCTTTCTTGAAGCTGGGTCTACAGGCCTTCCCTGGCTCCCTCTGGCCAGTAAATTTCTATCTATCTCTTCCAGAAACCCCCTTCCTCCAGCAGCAGCGGCAGACATCAGACTCCGCAGGAATAAAAAAGATAGTTTCCATCTCTCTTCTTCTCTCTCTTCCTTCTCCTTCTTCCTCTCTTTCTCTCTTCATTCCTTTCTCTTTCTATCCTGAGCTGGCACCGGGTTCAATACCTGACCCCTTTCAAGAGCCATCCCTGAGCATAGAGACAGGGGTAATCTCTGAACACCAGTAAGTGTGACCCCCAAGCCAAAGAAGTAAATAAATTAAAGTAAAATTTTAATAAATTATTAATAATAAATAATAATAAATTAAAGTAATCCTATTGGGCCTATATTGCTTCTCAGTGGAAGTGGAGATTCTTTGCATGAATACAGCTCTAGGATTAATCCCAGTAACTAAGTCCCACCCCCAGCAGAATCTGAAACCAAATTCTCTTTGTTTAATTTTAGTATGATGGGTCAGAAAACTTTTTCAGTATAAACTCAGATAGAAACTCTTCAGTGGGCCAGGTGATCCCTGTTGTGTTTTCTCAACCCTGCCGTTGTGGGTGAATGTGCTATAGACATTTTTATGTGCATGTGTGGCTTCTTCTAATGAAATAAATGCTCTTCAGAAAATGGGCTGAGGTGCTCTTTGCTCTTAGGCTTGGATCACTCACCCCTGACTCAGGCACAGTGACATCATCATCCAATAAATTTAGGTGTCAATTTTAACCCTTTTTCACATGAAGATGGTTAGATTATTTCATATTTCCTGGCTCTATCATTCATCACCAGATTGCAAATGTCATTAGGGTAAATAAACTTTCATGGGATCCTCTCTTTTGTACCTATTCTTGCATCTACATTGTTCATACCTATAATTATATCTGTATCTCTCATACTTTTGGTTGTTTTTTGGGCCACCCTTGGTGATGTTCAGAGGTTACTCCTGACTCTTTGTTCAGTAAATACTCCTGTCAGGTTCTGGGGACCAGATGAGCTGATGAGGATTGAACCTGGGTTGGCCACATTCAAGGCAAATGCCTTACCCACTGTGCTATCACTCTGGCTTCTGTATCTATCATTTTAAAAGGAGATACTAAATAGTACTGTAGGTCCAAATTTTGAGCCTATGATTACTTAATTCATTCTCTGCCATTAGTTTTTTTTTTTTTTAAAGAAACCATACCAAACGGTGCTGAGATTGGCTGAGAGCCTTCAGTTCACTCTCAGCAATGTTCAGCACTGGATAGGAGTTGGCCCAATAGTTTACTACTTGGGAATATTGGTGGAGTTACTGGGGCCCCAGTATACAAGGGCAATCTATGGTTAGCATGAGTGGAGCGGGGAGGGTTCTACACTTAGGACCTTGTGGGGGGGTCCTCAAAATTTTTAAACAGGGGGCCAGTTCACTGTCCCTCAGATCGTTGGAGGCCGGACTATAGTAAAAACAAAAACTACGAACGAATTCCTACGCACACTTCATACATCTTATTTTGAAGTGAAGAAACAAAATGGGAACAAATACAGTATGTGGCCCGCGGGCCGTAGTTTGAGGACCACTGTTTGAGCCTGCTACTTGAGCTCTCTCCCTGGCCCCTCTACTGTTTATTTCTATAGATGGGACCTAATTATTAATCCCAAGGAAGGCTATGGTCATATGCTTAAGGGATTTGAAAATTAGTATTTGTCTTTATTTTTGTTTGCTTGCTTTTGACTTAGCCACACCTACTTCTATTTTTTTTCTTTTATCTTTTTCTTTTTTTCTTTTTTGGTTTTTGGGCCACACCTGCTGATGCTCAGGGGTACTTCTGGCTATATGCTCAGAAATTATTCCTGGCTTGGGGAACCATATGAGGTGTCGGGGGATCAAACCGCTGTCCGTTCTAGGTTAGCACGTGCAAGGCAAATGCCCTACCACTTGCGCCATCATTCCAACCCCAGTACTACTTTTGTTTTTATGGATCACTCCTGGCAGTGCCCAGGGGACCATATGTGGTATGGTCAATTGAACCTAGGTCTTCAATGCAAGACAAGTGCTCTACTTGCTGTGCTATTGCTTCAGCCAGTAGTAGTAGCTGTCTTGTTGCTTCTAACGTGAGTCAGCTTTATCCTGGTGCTGTGGGTTGACTACCTGCCCACTTACCTCGTGATTTTACAAAGATTATTCCACAACCAATGAATAATGGGTTCCCAAGACACTTTCCAGATAACTTCCATCAATGAACACATGTGGGTACTCAGATTAGAGAGTGAGAAGCCAGTAAAATGTTCCCCATGTACCTCAGGAGCTTGAGGGATACTTTGCTGGGGTTACCTAAGGGCCACTTTCTACTTGGATTTTCTGTGGCTACATTCAAGTAAATACTAAGAGCAGGTTTGATGGCAGAAATCATGGACCCCTAGAGAAATCACTGGTGTCTACTAGGTTTAAGTATCAATGTTCTCTATTTGCAAGTATGAGCATGGGATAACAGGGATGTGTTTAACCCATGCTGGGCAGAAACAAATTAGTCCAATTATATAGTGCATTGGACATTTGCTTGTTGCTAGGCTGGTTTTCATAATTTTGATCTTTTGGTCTGTTTTTTAGGCCATGCTTTGGTCTCCTGATTTGCCTGTATTTTCATCCATCTTTAGGCATCATTTACCCCTCTGTTGTATTAGAGAAATGCTCCCTAAAACCAATGATTATCAACCTGTTTTCAAGTGCTTATGATTTGTTTTATTTTTGCTGCTTGGGTCACACCTAGCAGTGCACAGGGCTTACTCCTGGCTCTGTACTAATGGGTCACTCCTGGCGATACTCAGGGTACCATAAGTGGTGCTAGGGGACTTTAATCAAGATCATCTGTATTGCAAGGCCAGTGATTTCAACCTTGTCCTGTGTCTTTAGTTGAAGTGACTTTGTTTGTAGAGGTTTTGAAATAAGCTGAATTGGTTGCAACATGATAAATACTAGTGCTTCCTTATTTGTGGGTTATAGTGTGTCCATTAAGAAGCTCTGACCTGAGTAAGGCACAAAGGTTTTCTATAGAAGGATGCTTCTATAAAAGGATGTTTTTTTCCTTTGAAACACACAAATTACGTATTTAAAATTTTGTATTGAAAGGACTCTTTACAAGAAGTCCACTTGCTGAGCGATTCTTTTCTATTCAATCACAAAGATTCCCAAAATTACTTCATCAGATAAATTGAGAACGAGTAAAAGACATCTAAATAATTTAGTTAAAACACAGGTGTTCTTTATTTTCATTTAAAAAAGAATGATCAGATGTTTGGTTTGGATTTTGAAGATTTATAACAAGATAAAAAATCTGGCTACTGTCATTTCTCCATCTGCCAGTTGAGAGAAAAATCAATGGGGGGGTGAAGAGACTTGTTAGGGGGTTGGGGAAACAAAGAAAATCATTATAATTTTTAATTTTTAAAAACAAGAAAAAGCTAATGAAAGAATTGGAGGTTCCACATCTCATACAACACTCTCATCACTGGGCCATCCGTACCATTCCAACACATATAAATGCATATTAATCTATGGATTTAATTACAGATGTTACTTGCAAGAAGGAATAACTGGGCCAACAGACTTCATTGTGATGATTAGAGAGGACAAAATCACTTACAACTTAGGAATGAGACCCAATAATGGAAGAGAGAAAGAAATGAATTGCTACAATGAGTCAAATTAAATTCAGCACAACTAATAGTAGATTAAGCAAACATTACAAATTAAAACCAAAGCCTCAGACAAATAAGGGGGCTGGTTCTGCCTGGAGCTGAACTGCCAAGGGACCCTCTGAGAGTGGTGTTGTGAGCCTTGGACTCCGAGGAACCATGATTTGAGGAGGAGGTTTGGGTGGCTCATCCCAGAACAATCATCGAGCCTATGTCTGTTCCAGGCTGGAACCACGGATGTCTACTGGGCAGCCCAAAGAGGGCTGGTAAGGGGGGTGGTTCAAGAGTTGGTGGATAGCAGCAGCCCTGTAAATGAAGAGGGTTGGTTTTAAGTGCAGGTGGGGAGGTACAGAGCTCACTGCATTAGGGTATGAGTGATTTGCCTTTTGTCCTTTTAACTTTGGGACCACACCTGAGAGTGCTCAGGGCTTATATCTGGTGTACAGTTCTCTGGAATCACCCATGGTGGTACGTAGAAGACCATATGTAGTGTCAGGGATTAACTCGTGATTAGGCACATGCAAGACATGTGCTTTTGTTGCTGCATTAAATATCTAGCTCTCCATTTGAATTTAATTGAAATTTGAAAGACAATAAAAGGTACACATAACAGGCCTATGCATAGCTGACTGTACAATTAAGCCTCTCCCCCCCCACCACCACCACCAAATAACACTTGCAGAATATTCTGGTTACTTTGCAAGGCAATGCATTCTGCCCCAAATCCAAGTTCACTTTCTCCTGTGTCTCAGCTTCCATCTAAATGTTCACTAAGAT